>PVJO010004609.1:0-107714 GCA_004026905.1 Hystrix cristata
CTGGAGTGAACAGGCTGTGAATTAGGAGAGCAGGGTGGGGCTGTGGCTGCTGGAAAATAAACACAGTGACCAGCCCCTCAAACCTGCTGCCTATCACGGTATTTCTATTAATGATCAAGCAAACTCTAAACTGTTCAAGTTGTTCTCTAAATGACTTCTCAACCTATCCCAATTTGACTAGTGCACAGAAAATAACATCCCCTTACATAAAAAATACTCTATTCTGAATTCAATCTCATGGGGTAGGTGAGTAAAGCCCCGGCACCTCGCCTGGCCATTTATAAATGCTCCCATATGTTGTATAAAACACTCTATTGTGAGTCCAAAATTCATTCATTCCCATGAGTCAAATTGTTCTGTTGTTTCTTCTGTATTTTTGAACAGTTTCTGATCTGCAGAAAGGATTAAAGAGTATTTTCAATGAACAAATAAATGAATGAATAGATAAAAAGGGAACTTCTGAGTGTGAAGTGTTCATGGTAATGCTGTCTCCACTACAACCCTCATTCACTCTCAGAATCAAATAAGCTCTAAGAATATCACATATTCCTGGATTTGAAGGCGAATAATTCACCAAAAAAATCTGTCATTCCATCATTAAAAGTACTTAGCATGGATTTTGCAGCCTGCTGGAAAGAAATTCAAACACAGTAACTCCCTCTCACTTGGCCACTATTCCAAGGTCTTTTCCAAACTGACAGATGTCACACCCAGCCAATGAATTATGATGATTAATTCAGTGCCTCAAGGGAAAAGTCTACCATACTTGCTGTATTACAGCATAGTTTATCCCTGTTTATTCACAGGGTACAAAAAGAATGTTGGATGGACAAATAATATTTTACTTATTTAACAAAGATGATGTGAGAAAGAAAGTTATAAATAGAAGCCAAAAAGGCTTTGTGTGTATGTGTGTGTGTGTGTGTGTGTGTGTGTGTGTGTGTGTTTTGTTTTTTCTCTCTGAAATTTTACTGGGAATGAGTTGAGGATAAACAATACTTTCGTGAACTCACAATGAAATGTTTTATATGAAGCAAAGATGAAAACTCCATAGGTTCCTACTATAAATATTAAATTTTCAAAAGTAGTTAACCCACCCCCCAAATCTTTTAAATAGTTAACCTACCCAAAAGACCCTTTTGATATTTATAGTAAAACAACAGGATAAATGTAAAGATGTTAAAAATTAATTTAGATAATGTTTCATCATCAGAATAAAGTGAGTCAATTATCATTCAACCAATTCTAAGAGAAATAAATCAAAAAATTTTATCTATGTATTCATTATATCAATACCACTTCAGCAATTTTTGTTTCTTGTTGAAGTCAAATTAGTGGATTTATTATTTGTTCTAGTTTCTATAAAACATTTCTATTTTATTTGAGATTCTCTATTTTTTCTTCAAAGATTTTCAGTAACTATTTTTATTAAAATTCCCAACTAATTATCCAGAAAAATAGCGTTCTTCAACAAATTTAACAACACACACATACATTCATGCACACTCTCCAAATAATATTGACAAAACATAGTCAGCCTTTTTTTTGGACAGTTTCAGGTTTGCAGCAAGTAAACACTTTTATAACATCACACATGAGCTTTCAAGAAAATAAAACCCTTAGATTGACAAAAATAAAGACAAAAATATGTATTAAAGCAGGGGCTGAAGTTATAGTTTTTCTGAGGGCATTTGTCAACTTTAGTAAAAGAAAATTGTGATTTGAAGTCTATACAGAGGACAAATAAACACTTTGGGTGCAAAAAAATGTACAACTGGAACTAGTGACGTCCCAGTCTTTCACCAAAGGTACACAAAAAATCAAGGACCTGGAACTATTGCACCAACAATGAATGAGTAGAGTACAAAGTATTTTTATATGCAAAATGAGCCATTAACAAAGACAAGTATCTTTCTCTCAGCTTGTGATCTAGCTAAAAGGAAAAAAACAAAACTTTCCTAAATGTTGTCGCTTGTATCTAGATGTTGCATCACAATCTCATGCGGTTATAAGTGGAGCTTTATTGGTGGCTGGGTCTAGCATGTGCAATGCTGGGATTAAGGGCGCCCCACTCTGGGTGTGGGTGGCACTAATTAATAGGTTTACAGCCTGGATAAAATATAAAGAGACAGAAAGAACCTGCTGCTGTTTTGCTGCTTTTCTGTTTTGTTCCCTTCTGCCTGCAGTGGACTGTTTCTCCTCTGTGACACCTGCCTTGGAGCCAGCTGACTATGGCCTGAAACCTCTACAAACTGTGAGGTGAATAAACCTTTCCTCTTTTAACTTTGTGTGCTGGGTGTTTTGTCTCAGCAACGAGAAAAGTAGATAAGACACTCAATGAAGTCTGAAGATGACTAATAAATAGGTAGATACTGGAAAGACACAAAAACAATTTCTCCTTAGAGGAAAAAATCACAATCTATGCCCTCAATTTTCCCATGTTAAGCCTCACCAAACCAAAATTCAAAGTGTAAAATGACAAAACAGA
Source organism: Hystrix cristata (assembly GCA_004026905.1). Lineage (NCBI taxonomy): Eukaryota > Metazoa > Chordata > Mammalia > Rodentia > Hystricidae > Hystrix > Hystrix cristata. The sequence continues at coordinate 2,489 of PVJO010004609.1, forward strand.
GAAAATGCAGTTTTACTGAATTGAGATTATATAGCTGAAGAAAGTAACCTACAAGACCAACTTGCGAAAAAATAATGTGGTATGTTTCAGAGAGGGTCAGAGAAATGAAAAACATGAAATTGAGAGATATGAAAAATTATAACATAGCTCATCAGAGCTCCACGTTTAGAGATTAGATCATAATTTTCCGGCTTTGATGAATACCACGAATCCTTAGATTCGCAATAATCCCTTAGATCACAATAAATCCCAAGCAATATAAATAAAAGTAGTGTCCATAAAGATGAAAATGAATGAAAGTTGGTGGGATCATAGTATGCACTTGTATGCAGAAAGAGAAAGAGGACAGAGTAAAGGACGGGGAGAGAGTAAAATAAAATATTAAGTAGCACAGGAGAGGTCTGCAAATCAGTATCTGGCTACATAACTATTTCTTCACATAGTTTACCTTTGTGATTTTATAAAGGGAAATATATTTGAGCCTTTCCTATTTGTGAAACATACTCTTCTTTCATATTAGATGCTTTCTGTTTAAGCTCATTAAATTATTTCTTGGGCCTTGTTCTCTTTGAATAATAAAAACTTGAAAAACATGGACTTTCACAACTCTTTGGTAAACAAAATTTTTCTCATTCCAAAGAAAAGAGAAAAAAAAAAAAAACTGGCAGCAGAGCATTGTCTAATTTTTATTTCATTCTGTTTTGGCCACCTCAATCCCACCAGCCATTGGCTCTGTCCTTCAAGCTGCTTTAAAATTATTATTATATCTGACAGTTGAAAGGAAATAAAACTCCTTTTGTGACAGGTCTAGAAACTTAAGTACATTTGGGCATTCTGAATCGCCCTGCTGTTAAATCTTACCTAATATGCTGCCTTACATTTCCACACCTGAACTCCTGGCTTTTTATCTCTCCATCTGCCGAGTGGCACAGTGCCCATCAGACACTCTGAATGTTACCAGGAAGTAAGTTCCAAAGCAACTCCTGGCGGGTAGAAGAGGACGCCTCCAGGGAATGGATCAACATTTAAATTGCTGTAAGGAGATGCACAACAAAGAATCCATCCATCCCTCTCCAGCAATGTTACACCTCTTGCCTGGGCTTTCTATGGTGATGTCTTTTTGCTGTTAAATGGCTGCACAGCCCGGGAAAGCATGACAGGTTTTATCGGCCTTGACAGCTGTCTAAAAAAACAGCAGGTGACCTAAAACTTCAATGGCTGTGCACAGCTATCTCCTCCGGTCCTGCCAGAGTTCGCAAACTTGAGTCTGATCAGCACCCAAATTGAAGCCCTCTGTGCTAAATGTGTCCAACCTTCTTCAAGCCAGGGACCTTTTGTGTGAAGTTTCAAATGATGTCAACGCTGCATTTATTGGGAACTGGGTGATAACATTAAGGCTATTAAAATAGTCCAGACTCATGTATTTCTTCCTTGTGTGTCTATGTGCCTGGCCCTGGGCTCAGCCCTCCTCAGGGAAACTGAATACCTCTCATGCCTAAAAACAGCTCAGAGTCCAGGGTCCCAGCTTTACATGCCCATAATCTCCTCCCTTCTGGGACAGACTCAGGTTGAAGGCTTTCCTACCTGCACTCCCGTTCTTGCCAATCATCTTTGACCCTTTCTTCAACTCTACCCACTGTCTGCTTTTTGCCCTTCAATTTTTTTGCAAAAGGAATTACAATGAATGTCTCCATACCTTCACCATTTGTTGACCTTTTAAACTGCAGAACTGACTTTTGCCTTTGTCACATAATGAAACCGCTTTTCCTGTGAGAGCTGTTAATTTTTCCAGTCAAAGGCCTCATTTGCCACTTGCTGTTCAGTGTCTATTTTAACCCTAATATTTCTGATTCTATGACTCTTACAAAAGTTCTCGCTTTCATTTCCACCAGACAGATCTGTATAATACAAATGGCAAAACTGCGAAGTCAGGGTTTCCAGGGTCCTATGGGTTATTGCTGGTGCAAACAGTAACAATTTGTGTGGTTTAACTTCCCTACAGTGGAATTTTCCCTTACTACGTAACATATTTGTTACCTCCCCACTTTTAGAGGGTCACTTGACCCTTGAAAGAATGCATTTGAATTGTTCAATTGCATAGAGAATCTTACATATTGTTTATAATTTTGCATTTTTTTTTTAAATTTAACATCTGCTCCCTTTCCCTTATTTGACTAACCTGTCTATTGCCTATTGTCAAGCCTCTTGAAAATTGAGTATACCATCCTCCAGGACAAGGATGTATTCAGAATCAGAGAAAACTGAGTTTTAATCAAGCAGTACTTTTTAAAAATTGTATTTATTCTAACTTTTATTTTGAAGTAATAGAAGCTGCAAAAACAGTACAAAGAGATCCTGTGTACTTTTTATCTAGGGTTTTTCTTTTTTTTGTCCCCCACAGACGGCACCTTATAAAACTACAGTACAATATTCAAACCCAGAAACTGACCGGCACAGTTCTGCTAATGTGATTACAGCCTCATTTGGATTCTACCACTTTTTACATGCACGCTAAGCAGTGCTGTTTACTATTTTTGTTCTTTTTTTTTTTTTAAATTGATGAGCCATTCACTTGTCTGAGTCTAAAGATGCTAAACACGAGTCTTGTATTAGTGCCTGCATCACAGAGTGTGTCCCACACATAAAGCCACGTGCCTCTAACTGACCCACAGTGATGGCTTACTGAGCTGTGTGCTCACTAACGGGGTCTGTGGTCGTGGGGCACACCGCAGCTGGAGGGCCTCACTTCCATTCTGCCTTCTACCTTCTTCAGTCTTCAGGATCTTCATCAAAAAAATGAGGATTATTACAATACTTGCTGATTATACTTTTTGAGCAAGTTTAGATAATATTTACAATTATTTAAGATGGTATCTGACATCTAGAAAGCATTGAAGTGTTAGCTCTTGTTATCTTTGTACTGCCTACTACTTAACAGGAGGATAATAAATGTCAGTTTGTATTTATATTTCATTATTTTTCTTGGTTTAATGGGTTCTGCCCTCAGCTGTCTTCCTTACTGAATACAGAGAATTTCTACAAATCCTCACTCACTCTCAGGATTTCTGTATTATCTCCCTCCTTCTACTTCCAGTTTTTAAGCTGGAAACCCATTTTCTTGTTTTTTGCTGAGAAGCTGCAGCCTTGGAGAGTTCACAAGGAGCTAACACACAGGCAGAAAGGGGTCATTTCCCTGCAGGCGGGTGTCACCAGCCCGTCCCTCCACACTCCCGCCTTCCGTGTCCTCCACTACCACCTGCCACCTCAGTCAGGGAGGAGGCAGCAAAGTTGGAAGAAAGAAAAGGTAAGAGGGAGCTGATCAGACCAGACAGGGTTGGCAGGATGCAAAAACAAAGACTTCTTGGCAACAGTACATGAGAACATGGTGTTCGTTTTATGGATATCTGCGATGTTGCATCAACAAGCCCTCCAGTCCATCCTTTAAAAGTTTTCACTTTTTAGGACTTCCATGATAATCACACCCGCAGTTGCTGAGCCCAGAAGGTGAAGATCAGGGTGTGGCAGAGCTAGTTTCTGCTGAGGGCTGTAGGAAGCCTCTGTCGCATCCCTCTTTCCTGGCAGTTGTTGGCATTTTTTTGGCTTGTGAAAACATTGCCCCACATTCTGCCTATATCTTCCTATGGTGTTCTCCTTGTATACTTTTCTGTCTCTGATTTCCCCCTTTTAAAAAAAGACAGGCCCACTCTAATGAACTTGTTTTAACTTGACTATTGATATACAGAGCTGATCTCCAAATTAGTTGGGACAGGTCAAGACTTCAGCATAAGAATCAGAAGAGAGGGCAAAATTCAACCTATGAGGGAGAATAAGCCACCAGGGGGAAATAAGCGTTCCTTTTACTTTTTTCTCCTCTTTTCCAGAAAGTGAAGAACATCATTTTATCATCACCTTTGGAGAGTAAAATGCCATCATCTAGAGGTGATGTGAATAAATACTTATTTCTACAAGTGTTAGAATGTCTTTCTAAGGGGTCCAGAAGCACTTGTTGAACTTTAAGCAATGAACAGTCTTGTGCAAGAATAGAAAAACAAATGAATTTTATTGATGAAGTATACAGCAGATTAACTGAAAGAGAGATGGAGAAGGAGAGTTGCGGGAATGGGTGAGGTTTCAGATGTCTGGACCACAGAGTGGGTCTCTTGTCAAACTGTAACCTTGGATGTGCCAAGGCAGGGAACAAGCAAACAGACAAGTTCTATGGGACACTGTGCAACCAAGAGGCATGACAAACTGATCAGCTCAAGCAAGTACTAGGGATGACGCCCTGGGAAAGGCAAGGTATTTACATGGAAGAGATCATTTTCCTGGCTCACCCAACTCTTGATACTCTTCTCAATGTCCCCATGGCGATCCTATTATAAAGAAACCTTCAAGTCCCTAGAGGAGCAGATGGTTAGAGGTTTTCTGGGATATCCAAAGAAATGAAGGTATCAGCCTTAAATGGTCTGCCAGTGGCAAATATTATGGATTTTATTGGAATTAGTGTAAGGGACACAGGAGTAGGGTTGAACATTGAAGAGAGACTTACGTGATATATAGGACCATGTTAGCCCAGGCTGCTATCACAGAGAGGAGAGGTTAGGTGTCTTATATAACAGAAATTTACTTTATCACAGTTCTAGACATTGTAAGTCTAAGATCAGGGTGCCAGCATGATAGAGGTCTGGCGAGGGGCATCTTTGTGGTTTGTATATGATTACCTTTTTACAATATTCTCACTTGATGGATAGAGACAAAACAACAAAGAGAAAGAAATAGAGATCATTCTGTTCTTGTAATACCAAGGTCATGTTAGATTAGGGCCTACTCATATGTACTCATTTAACCTTAATTACTTTCTAAATATCTTATCTCTAGTTATATCCACTTTGGGAATAAGACTTCCGCATATATATTTTGAAGAGCTATAATTCAATCTATGGTAAAGATCAAGATTCTTTATGTTCAAGAAAAATTTTGTCTCCACTGTTAAGTCATGGAGTTTATAAGCTTACACCAGTAAGCTTCTGTAAAAAACTCACATTATCATAGATGCAATCAAATACAAGTATATCTGACTACCACTAAAAGACATCACAGACAGAGCATTGTGGAGACCAGGAGCCTTGACTGTCTGCACATGCTCTGTGATCCCATACACAACGCTTATTTAACCTCTAAGAATTTCAGATGTTCACCTGAAAAGAGTGAATGAATTGCACTAGAGTTATGTGATCCCACACAGCTTCATTATATTTTTCTCTTATGCTTCAAAGTCATGATAATACTGCATATAATAGTAATTGACATATAATCTTGAATTAATACATTTTTTCACTTGTCTTAGTTTCATTTCCCGTAAATAGTACATACTGTGGTAATAATTTGGGATCGAGTATTTGACTAAAGAATTATAGTTCCCAAAGAAAACATCCTTTCTTCAAACAAAGAAATCAGCTATTATATAAACAATTTTATATACTTATAATGCCAAGGGGAAACACTACACAGACAATTTGAAGTGGTTTATCATTACAGAAAGGCATGTATAATATTTATTACTTATGAATTGGAATGGAAAGTTTTTAGTGTAAGATATCAGTAAGACACAAGACTTACTCTGGTTGAATTCTTAAGACCACAGCCCAGTGAAAGCCAGCAAGAGTCTAAGCAAAGAATGTGTATGCAAGTCCTAAGAAATTATGTGATTTAATTATATAACTGATCATGGCGATTTTCAGTTTCTCAGTCTTGCATAACCAATGGAAGTGGTTGTTCTGGTTCTCCAAGAGAAAATGGAACAACCAATAAAATACAATTTATTACATAGGTTACTCACTAAGAGGCAAGAAACTTGAGGTATTTATCCTCCTGTCTTTCCTAAATTGAGGAAAGTTTCTGTGGAATTAGTCCCTGGCAATTACTGTACAGTTGTCCTTTGCCTTGGCCTTACACAGAGGAAAAGTAAGAAAACCCTGAATCCATAGACATGTTTGAAAAATCTCTCTACTTCATGCTCAGATTAGACTGAAAGGGACACAAGAGCTGAGAGGACACTCACACCATTACATACATTACATATAGAGACAATTTTTAAATAATTACAACAATTACATTTATAACTAATTACAGATTCAAATCTGTAACCTCTTAGATTGCACAATTTGTTAAAATGAAATATACTTATTCGGAATAGGTAAGAAATTGCTTTTTAGTAATCACAGAAAAATGTGAAATGTCAATGTTATCTAAACTTATATCCTGGTCACTTTTAAAGGAGTTGCTATATATACAACAGAACAGAAACACCCTTTAACAATATTCCTCAAGAGATCATGGCATCTAAGATTTACCTAATGATTCCCTTTATTACAAGCTTTCTGAAGCTTTAAGTATGACAAAATACAGTTCCAGGCTGTATTCTGATGCCTAATAAAATAGAGAGACTGTAAGTTGAGACAGATCCTAAGCATTAGTCTTCCCTGCTTGTCAAGTATGTCTTGAGGTTAGTTCAGTTTAAAAACACTTCTACTTTCTATTTCAAATGCGAATGAATTTTATTTTGCTACATTTAAAAAGGGTCTAGAGAAAATATGTTTTAAAAATCAGAAGAGAAAAAAGTGAGGTAAACATATCTAACATAAGTATCAAAAACATGGAGCGAAAATCATATTAATTATTTTCAAATCTTGAAATAGAACATCAAAATCTATGACACAGTGCAGGACTGAAAAGGATTAACAGTTGAAAAGCACAGAAAGACGATGATTGTAATTATTGGTATTGTTGTGATTTGGCTAGTTTTGTCTGGATTAACTGCATTGAAATTTCAAGCAGTCATTCTGGGAGATAGTATCAGTAAAATAATACAAAATAAAAAATCCTGAGTAATCATGCTTTACAGACATTCCATATAGATATGCTGCCTAAATATTTTCTGGGTTGCTTGAATGGCAGTAACATAAAATTTGAAAATCAGATTCAGATTATGTTCAAGGAGGGCAAATGGTAACTCATGATAAATCTTGAGAACTAAAATACAAAAGAGAAAAAATTACAGACCATTAACACTTTATTACAATAAAAAGAATATTGACAAAAAGACAGATAAAGAAGCAAATACATTTTGTGAAAGTCTTAAAACAAATCTATGAAAATGAAAAAGTAGGTCAACTTTCTGTCAGTGCTAATATTATAGACAGCTAAGTAAAGCAGAAATATTATAGGCAGTCAAATAGGGCCGGGCCCTCAAGGGAGTCAATACACCATAGGAGAATACATTATAACTACGGCTACAGGCGCATCCATTGAAAGTCAGGCTTCAAGATAAAGATGGAATGACCAGAGCTACAGGGATAAACAATGAACTGAAGATTATACCCATCTGATGTGATAAAGTCTAGGTCACCCAGGTGGGCGACCAAGACTTTCAGATCCACCCCATCCTGGAATGTCTTTATTCTTTCCAAGTCCATTTGCTACATGACCTTCTTCCCATTGGATCAATATCACCTAAGCGACTACACTTGTAATACTATTGGTTAAGCATCATTTTGACACACATTGTACCCCCTCGCGATTTTGCTCTATAAAACTTCCCCTGAAAAGTGGGCTCATTGGCAACCCATTCGGGTCCCTCCTGTCTCTCAGGAGTTCTCTTTCTCTCTCTCAATAAACTTCCTACTCCTAACCTCCTTTGTTCCTTAGAATTCATTCTTCAACTTTGGGGAACACCAACTGACATCTAGCAGGTTGGGAGTTATATTTTTTCCCCATATCAACATCAGGATATAGAAACAGGATTTAGAAGCCATGTCTGTTTCTCTTGTCTCCTCCCAAAAAGAAATCCCTCCCACCCCAGAGAAGCCATTTTCCTGACATCGATAATAATCATTGTCTTGCTTCACTTTACAAATTTGGCAGTAAATATTGGTCTGCAGGTTTGGTTTTGCCTACTTTTTAAATATGGCTTCTAAATCTTGCTTAAAATATATATTATCTTTTCCCTTTAGGATTTATTTGTTGGGGAAAAAAAGCCTACTAATCTTGTAGAATATTCCACGATTTGTATTTTGCTTACTGACTCCCAACATGTAGTATAGCAGTAACCACTGAAAAGGCCTAGAAATGATAATCAAGCCAGCAGTAATAAACAACTCAGTATTAATATTAGCAGTAATAAACAACTCAATTGTAGTATTATAAAATCATGTTGAACTAAAACTCTGAGTTTTATAGGAAAAAGAGTAGTTTCACGTCTGCATCAAGAAATGGACAAGATTATATGTGACAAAGGTCTCACCTTAACTTGGTCTTGAACATCCAATAACAGGAGGATATAGCCAGAGATATGAGTAATAATGATACAAGCCAGACATGTGAGGAGAAAATGTCTAATCACTGACCCTTGCTAAAAATCCTAAGGGCCAGCTGGTTGCAATTGTTATTCCAACCCATTAAAAACAATATCTAACATGGCTCCTACCCCAAGATACCTTTCCATCCTGTTGCTCATGCTTTGGTCATAAATGCCTTTAATCTTTTGGTAAAGCTTCTTTTTTTCCTTTGCCTAGAGGCTGCCAAACTCCAAGTAGTTATTGGACAAAACCCGCCTTAGAGCTGCCAGACTTCCTCTACAGAGTGAGGCCCATAATGATATAGGAATAGGGTGTGGCTTGACATGACTGGGAAGATGGACATGACCTAGGGGGAGTGGCCTTGACCTGATGTCAGCCTAGGGCACGAAATTCCTATAACCCCTCTTCTCACAGAATCGGGGAAACTCTCATGAAAGCAGAATCCAGATAAATGTGAATGGCACCACGAACTTGCTCTCTTGCTCTCCAAACCCCCTTTGCTCCCTGACCCTGAACCCACACTCCCTCTTCAGCTCCCTAGCCTCCCACTCCTTTTAAGATTCTCTAACTGCAGCAGCAGCTGGTTATTTCATTCACCTGGCAAAACCAGTCTCCCTTTTGTTACTTAAATAAACTTCCTTAATCCCCTAAAAATTTGCTCCTGTAATTCACTGCCTGCACAAATAAAGAACGTGGAATGCCCATTGCTCTCCTGCATCAATCAGACCAAACCTCCCTGCTGAAGATTCCCATACACTGCTCCCCAACTATGATCCCATTCAACTCAAAGAAGCCAGGTGGTTGTCGCCTGTTTCCCCACCAGCAGTTGGATAGTTGTCTCAGAGCAGGGAATGTAGGGACGGGGGTCCCCATAAGTAGGGAAAAGGTAGAGTAAAGGTCTCACTGGACATTATTAAAAATTAATAGGCAATTTTGACTTCTACTGCCAGACTCTGAAAGGCAACGACAGCTATAATGCAATAGTTAGAAACATAAAGGCAGCTAGATTCCAACAATTAAAGAGACAAAGGCAAAAGAACTAGTTCAGGGAAGGTTCCAGGTAGTATGAATAACATAAAAGTCACATGCTTCCCCTTTATTTGATCCTTACATTTACACAACCTGCCCCTAAGACACCCACCCATAATCTTACTCTCTACCAAAAGACAAAGGTCACATGGCTAAGAGAAATCTGAGACAAAGGTGACAGCCAAGCTCAAGATCCAATCAGATTCCAAGGTAACAAACAAGCCCAAGAGCCAATCAGATTCCAAAGGCCGACACAAGGAAAAACCCAGTAAAAAGGAACTACAGAGAAGGGTCCACCAGTGTTTCACTTTCAAATGCTTCCTACTCGAGGAGTAGCTGTCTGTGATCTCTCTTTTCCCCCTTTTTCGCCATCTTTAAATAGTCTTCTCTTAGTTTAAGAGAAAAAAAAGAAATGTTCAAGATAACCTTGAGTCAACTTCTATTATAAAATTGTAAGAAAGCTATCAAATACTAAAATTATGTCCAAATGACTTCTGAGTCTATTTAAGGAGCTCTCACTGACCTAAAATGGAATTATAGAGATATCAGCACAGGTAATATATTCAGATTTAAACCCATTAACTCTGCTTATGTTCCATGAGCTAATAATGATGTCCACCACTGCACTTCACATCCAACATACAAAATCTAATGGGAACTTTTAAAAGATGGTATGGAACCAACTCCTTATTTGGGGACTGATAAATTAAGGGGGAAAATCGAACATTTATCCTGTCTTTTCTATTAAAATTGCCCAATTCATAACCAATTAGTAAAATGTGAGGAAATTTCTACTTACAAAATAATTCACATATAGGAAGAAGATAGAGTCTCATTTACAATCCCTTGTTTTGAACATCAATGGTTCTAACATCCCACAAGAAAGACAGACATTATGTGTCACTTGAAAGACAAAACATTGTCTTTGAAATAGTCCTGCCAAAAAAAAAAAAAAAAAAAAATCAAACCTCGGTAAGATTAAGCTTTTAGATTAAGCAATCAATTGATATGAAATATTTAAGATAGAAGACTATTCTTAATACAAAAGTCAGGGCTGGGGACTTAGCTCAGTTGTTAGAGCGCTTGCCTAGCAAGCACAAGGCCCTGAGTTTGATCCCCAGCAACAAAACAAAACAAAATAACAACAAAAAAGCTATCAGTAAATACAAAAGGCCTCTTTTCTCTAAGAATCACCATTTTCTTTGAATTCTTTACCTTAATTTCTTTAACAAGCACTAACGATGACATACTTTTTAGAGACATTTTCAGTAAATATAATGATTTGTTTTCTTAATGCATCCACACAACTACATAAAATGCAATTGCCTAGGAGTAGCAAAATATCCTTGAGATGTGGCTGTAATGTAGTTAACCACACTTGTTCATTAACTGCATTGCTCAACAGCATTTTAAAGTTCTGGATTCAATTTTTTTTTTATTAGTGTATGCTTGCAGTACATAATGATTGCATGCATTCTGGGGAGTTGGTACATGTACATAACCCTTAAATTCTTTTTTTATCCCTTTCCACCCCCTATCTCCTGGTCCTCTTCCCTTTTACAGTTTGTGCCATAGCTCAATTACAAACTAAAACAAGACCTCTGGAATCAGACTTTATTAGTAAGCACTGTTAAGTCAGCAAATATAATTGATCTGATTTAATATCTGCTAGAGTGTCAAGGCCAAAACAGCACGGTGTCGTGTGTGTGGGTCTTGTCCTCTAGCCTACAGACATCTAAAGGAATTCATTACTCAGTAGAGTTTATTGTTAATTAATCTTATGGATATTAAAAACTGAATAAATTCTTCAAAATAGCCCACATGTAAATATATGCATTCATAGTGAATCAAATTTCTGAGTTAGCCAAGTTTTCCCCAAGCACCTCATTGTGGCTTCCTCTCTCTATGCATACTCAAATCATAAATAACAAAACGGAAATAATAAAAGAGCCACTGAGTATTCTTTCTCGACTTTTCTTATTCTTAGTTATAAAAAATTATGGGTATACAATTGGATTCTGAACAAAAGTCAATGGATGCATAAAATTCTATTCACAGAAACAGACCATATATCTTAGGCTTCCAATAATGAGTTATTTTTTCAAATATCAAAGGCAAATTTACTTTACTTAATGGAATAACCATTATCCTAAAAGTCTGCATATACAAAAAAATTATTTAAACATAAAGCAGGTAAAGATCTATGTAAAAACAAATTAACACCTCTAATATAAAAACCCTCTAATATGAAAATCCAACAAGTAAATGGATTAATAGATTCAAAACTTTAAAATTAATTGGCTTAAATTGAAATAGGAAAGAGAGTTAGACAGGTTTAAAAAGAGAGACAACAAAGACAGGAGGAACATTTGTTAATGATGTCCAAGGGCAAAATTTTTCCAGTAGAGAAACATAAATCTAATGGAGACTAATACACATGTTCATATACATACAACTCCACCATTCCACACATAACAAAATCCAAACATCTCACAGAATATTTGAATATTTAGTTTTAAGGAGTGATGGAAATCAGGGAAGCACTAGGTGCATCAACAAAAATTTGAGGATATGCCTTTCAGGATCTTGCCCTACTTTAAACTTCTGTGCAAATTTTATTAAACCAGAGACAATTTGATTGAGCTGGCCACTTTATTTTCCTCTTAGTCAGTGGGATATTTCTTCTCTAATCAACTTTGGCTAGAGGAGTGGAATCACATAATGTGCCAACTTTCAACTACTCAATCCAAGAGACTACATATATAACACATTATATCAATACGTTCTGGATCCATTTTAGAGATGGGGTAGACTGCAGAAAAACAGTGTCCTAATTTGGTCAAATATATTCTGAAAGTTTTTACATAAGTAAGACTTATGTTGTCATTCTTATTTTGTCTCTCTAGTTTCATATTTCCTTAGTAATACTATTAAAATACCAGCAATCACATCACACTGGGGTGAAATTTTTGTCTATAAATTTTCTTCATGATGCAGTCTTCAGTGAATGGGACTAGAAATGACCTTTCTTTGTATGTTTCATACTTTAGTAAATATATGTTTAATGAATGACAGTGATATCTAACAAAATTAGGAAAATAAGTATTAAAAACTAAATTCTCTTGTGACATTGTATATAGTGTATACACCATTCCATACATTTTTTATTTTTACAATTTATTGGACTTCCCATCGAGGATTTGTGCAGTGTTTGTAACTGTCCCAACCAGTGTGACATGAAATAAATGATGCTTCCTGACTTCTTCCAGTACCAAGTTACTGAAAAGACAGGATTTCAAGGTTCTCTCTCTCTCTTGTGACACTTTCCTTAGACACCATCAAAATTTTTATAGAATCCCAGGGAATACTATCAGGATACACATGCATAATTTAGCAAACAGTTCCAACTACAGTCTCGGCTGACAGCCAAACACGGGCAAAAAGTACCATCATGTGACTCTAGCAATAAGCTTTGAGTCCTTTTGCTAGATCCCCGGACACTGGGAAGTGTGGAAAACCATCCCTGCAGTGTTCTGTTGTAGTTTCTAACCCATAAAAATCCTGCAATATAATAAACGATGATTGTTGCTTTAAACTACCAGGGTTATAATACTTTCTTAAATAGTAATACAGCCATCTATACTTGAAAAACCAAACGTGTCAATATTAGGTGAATCTGTGTATCACCACAATTTAGCATAGTGCCTTGTAGAAAAAGTTCTAAAAGGACATAAAGTTAAAGAAAATACTTTAATAATTGAATAAACAAATGGTACGAAACCACTAAAGATCAAAAAACTTTCTTGAATGTGAAGCAATATATCTAATTATTATATAGGTCTTTGTCATGTTTTTCTTGTTGGATCCCATGACTGTCTTTCTTATATCCACTATTTATTTTCCACCTACTGATGATATATAAATGATATTCTAATTCATTTTATGTTATAATATTTAAATTTATGGCCACTGTTATTCATCTCCCATATTCTACAGCAAACATGTCTGCTTTTTTTCAATTCTCTTTACATGAAATAGTCTTTCATCTTACATCTCATTTTTTACCAGCTTTCCCATCCTTTTCCCATCATTTCTTACCAGATAATATTGCTGAAGTTTTTAAAATGTACTATGTTTGGATATCTTAATATGCTGGATATTTACAGAATGAACTGTCCAACAAAGAGGATTTGGGGATTACCAGGCATCTTACACATTGCCGCATATTAGTTCAGTCTGAATTTATGTCAACCTTTGGTAACCAGTACACAAAATTTCAAGACTTATTTAAAAACTTTAGTGTATTGTTCACCTAGTGAGTTATCCTGGAAGATTTATGCAAGGCTTTATACAGTTTATTTTTATAATACTTGACTCTGATTCATAGCCTGCAATGAATTTTTATAAATATATGGATATAATATGTTATAAATATGCTAGCATATAATTATTTTATAATTATTATTGAGTACATTACATAATGCACTCACCATTCATACCAAGGATCATGGCATCAGCATAATTTTATGAATCCTCATCAAAGTAAATGGCGAAAAGTATAAGTTGGACTGAGACTGAGTTGATGAAAGAGATCTGTGACATAATGAACTTTAAATTGATATTGACTACTTGACGTTATTTGAATATCTATTCAAACTTACATTTCTCTAACTTTGTCACATGGACTTCGCTTCTCTTACACATTCACAAAGTTTTATTGCATAAAAATGGTAAATGATGTTATTTTAAAAAGTGCCACTTTGTGACTCTAGGATTCTCAGCTCTAGTGTTGCAACATACTTTAAGAAAAAGAAAGTCTACTTTGAGCTGTTTCGTACCTCATAAACCAGGACCAGTTCTCAAAAGTGCTTAAAAAATACTCTTTCTAATATTCCTCAAGCAATCAATACCAGAGTTTCTGGTATACATTTTAACATTTAACTACATGTGGATATATATATACATATATACACATATGAACACACATATAGGTATTTTGCATATATATATATAATACACAGTTTGGACTGTTATTTAGATTCATTCAGTGATTTGAATTCATTCAGAGCATTTACATGTGTTTTAGTAATTTCTTCACACATATTTTGCTTTAATATATTCTAATAGTTATTTTAGCATAATAATATGCACTCCAGATATGCTCAGAGTGCATAAAGTCATTACATTAATGAATTTAAATTTCCTTTTAAGAATCCCTCAAAAAAGGATCTGACATTTGTTGTTAAATTGATGAGAAAAATCTGAAGTATTAATTGAAACTTCAGTGCTACCATTTGAAACATCTCCTTTTATTAGCATGTTAAAAGGATTTTCTCTATTTTTATAATCTCTTGCAGCAGCTGATATTAAGAAATGAAGATAACTTTTCCATAAGAAAACATTATTAGGTCTTTTTGAACAAGGTTCTATTTGACTACTTAAGTTCAATTTCATTTAAAATCTCAAAATGAAATATTTAAGTGAAATTAAAGAGGTAGTAAAGAGAAGCCACTCAATGGATCAAAATGAATTACTAATAAAAGTTAGCTTTAGTTTTTCAAATTCGTCTACATTTGTCATAAACATGTGCAATATTTTTGTTTGATTGCTTGTACCACATGTACAGACAGGAGGGTGGTTCCTTATGTACTGCAACAGGTCTTTCGTCACTCCCAGGGGAAGGCCTGCCTTGGCTCCCTCCTTCCTTGCAATCCTATAAACCCAGTCCCAAGGAGGGATTTAAAAATTAGAAAGGAATGAAGAGTATTAAATCTATCTGGTCTTGTATGTGTGTCAGTAAAACAACTCCACTTAGAATGAAAAAAAAAAAAAAAACTTTAAAGAGTAAAGAATTACTGCCTGATTTACTATTTTTCAAATTCTCAAAAGTTTCTAGAACTATAACTTGCATGTTCTGTAAAAAAATATTTTTTACTCAGCTATCCAAATGCTGACTTTTACAATTTCAGAAATGTGGTATGAATTAATATTCTTCTAGTGAAATGTAAAAAAAAATTAAGCAAAATAAATTAATCAAAATTCAGAAATAAAACATTGACCCTTTCTATGACATTAAATTTGTGCTTGAATGAAAAATATTTCCCTTCAAGGAAGCAGACACAATTGACGCACAGTAACTCTGAATTGTTAGATACTGTGTAGTGACAGCTTCGGGAGTGTCTGTTTCGCAAAAACTGTGGAAACCTTCTGCCGATTCTGCTATGTTTTATATTTACAAACATGTACTCTTATCTTCATAATAATTCTTACTATGAAGGATAAGTCTAATAGAGTTGGATTCATATCGCCTTAGATGTTTTCATAATTTGTTCTTCCAAAGAAACTTGGTATTAATATCTCTCCAACAGGAATGTTATAAATTTTGAATATCCACTCTGGGAGGAAAATATGATATCATAATGAACTATAATTGTAAGTAATCCCTTTGAATATTCTTAGAAAACTGCTTGTAATTACATGAACGATCATAAGCCATCTCGGGGCCATTTAGTAGCTGTTTCCTGTCATCATGTCAGTCCTTGAAATTAGAAAATTTTAGATTAAAATGGATTTGATCAGACAAGGGTATAGTGAAACAAATGGAGACTCTGATAGACTTCTTCAGTGGCATCTTGATGAATTTCACTCTAGCTACAAAATCTCACCCAATTAGATGCCAGACAAGTGGCGAGGGGTGGACTCACCTTACTGTGTCACACCCTGATGACATCTTTGAAAAGCACACAGCCTTCCCAAAGTTGAATTTAACATTAATATCAACCGAGGAGAATGGTGTTCTTCCAAATGTAATGAAAAACACTTATGGAAATGTACTTCCAATTTTGTAGAATGAGGCAGGACAGTATCAGGCAGGTTAGAGTAACGAGTTAATAATCTAAATCCATCCACATTTTAAAACAACAAGAATGCAAATCAGCAAGATTATACACAAAAGTATTGGCAAACACATATAACTACAACAACCTCTGACTGTCATATGCCATCAACCTGTCTCATGTGAACTTAACACACCATTCTGAAGTGAACTAAAATGAACTTGTACATCAAGCCTGATTCCATCCCTTAAATTACCCCAGGCCAAGTTTTCAATAGTAGTACTTGAATGAGATTCTAATGGAGAAAATGCCTAATACTATAGGTCCTTTGCTACTATGTATGTTGAAAGTTATGTGTGGGCATTGTACAGAATCAAAGAAATTTGAGTCCAGTATTTTAAAGGGAACTTTAATATGTAATTCTATCTTTGCAGCTTTATTTTTAATTTAATTCGCTGATTTTTAAGTAATACAGTATGGAACTTCAATATCAAAAATTAGTATAAAGAGTCAAATGAATTAACTTTAATATAAAGAAGAGAGATTGTCACCTTAGACACACTTTACCATAGTATGGCAAGATCTTTGTCTCACTATAAGTATAGGTAGGAATTAGTTTACACAGGCTGTATAGTCCACCTTGATGTCATCCTATGGATGTAAGATTTGAAAGTTAAAAAATCAAAACCTATAGCTCATCTTCAAATGAATAATAATAAACACAAGCCTGACAGATATATCTAATCTCATTATTGAGGTAAATCCTGGGTCCAAATCATATAATAAAGGAACATAAAATGTGTTTGGAAAATGAAAGTTCTCTGTAGAAGTTTACTTTGGTTAGGATCTAGGGGTCTCCCAACAAATATCACATGAAAATGAGAATTTTTTCCTTTGGTCACTCGAAATTAAAACCTTTGTAGAGAAAGTTGGGTGATGGAAATCAATAGGAGAATGGGGAAAAAAAGAAGCAATAAGATATATCATGTACAGGTAGAAATCCCCTATAATGAATTTTATCACTATGTACATCTAAAATGTACCATTAAAATAAAATAAATTAAATTAAAAAAAAGGAAACAGGAAAAACAAAAAACAAAAAACAAAACAAAACAAAACAAAAAAACCAAACAAACAAGGTGAATGTAGATCCCAGTGCTGTATTTGAAATGGCAGAACGTGGTTGACTTACTCTTATGCGTTACTTGGGCCACGAAGGCCAGCCCTTTTGCTGGCACATACTATGAGCCTTATTAAGAGACAACCTGCAGTTATGCACACACTACCTAACCAGCCTAGTGAAATAGGATCAAAAGATCCTTGCTACAACAATTTAATGTAGCTCTAGTTTATGTGTCAGTAACAGACAGATAATTTGTATCCCCTTTACCTGATAAGGCTGATGCAGAATTCCATGAGGTTTTGCATATTGCCAATGAAACAATAATTGTCTCCAACTACAGCTTCCTTCTCAACCATGAAGTCCTATTTTCTGCTTGGATTTGAGAGAAACCACAATGCTAAATGCCACTCCCCCCACCTTCATAGAAAAGCATAGTCTGTTTATTTCCCAAATTAGCCTTGCAGATGTAGAAGAGAAAGCATCAAAAATTGTACTTAATTTTTAAAATATTCTATGGCCTAAATTTTTATATAAAATTTGAATCATCTATTGCTCAAAACTCCACTTTGGGAATTTGAAAAGGTGTATTTTATTGAAAACTTTTAATAATATTACAACTGAAATGTAAAGAAAACACAAATCATAAATGTTAAATATTTTTATAGGCTGTTAAAAGTGGGATTTTTGCCTCAGCATCTTATGTGGTACCTGGAAGGTAGTATCTGTGCAATACACATTTACAGAAAAGCAGAAGGAAAACAAGAAAAGAATAGAGACAGGGAGAGAAGGAGGTGGGGAAAAAAGGCCACTAATGCAATGCAAGGCCTGGGTCAATGCTTTCTCTGGCACTCTTCAGAGCCTTTGTCACGATGACAGCTGGAGATGATGATAAAATGTCATTCCTCAGAAAAGAATGGCATGAAAACTGTGACCACATAGTGAGAAAAACCCATGGAAAAGATCCAAAACTCAGATATTTTTATGTCAGAAGATGGCATCTATGAAACAAGAAAAAAAAATGTCACTAAGATAAAACAAGGTAAATATTCTTTTCATGATCAAAGTTTTTTTTGTTTTTGTTTTTGTTTTTGTTAAGAATCCATGCAAGTGGCTGGAGATTTAGCTCAAGTGGTAGAGTGCTTGACTAGCAAGAGCAAGGTCCTGAGTTTGATCACCAGCAAAAAAAAAAAAAAAAAAAAAAAAAAAAAAAAAAAAAAAAAAAAAAAAAATCCATGAAAATACATAGAATCATTTAAGATAAAATGATACAATTAAACATAAAATTCAATGGAGCAGATGAAGTGGGAACTGAAGATTCTCAACCAAAACAAAGGTATGAACAGAGTATGTACACTGTGTAGTCACACAGGGGTTGAGCTGGTGCAGCACTGCATTTGGTTTAAAGTTTATTTAAATTATTCTTCACTGTCTTGAATTCTTAAATTTTGAAAAGAAGTTCTCTATTTTTATTTGTACTGGGCTCTATAAATATCGTACCCAGTTCTTAGAAAGAGCAGGGCGTTTGGGCAGCATCTTAGGGATCTAAGGACTTTAAGAAGAACAACACTGAGGTCACTTGAGATAGTTACAGGTGGCACAACAACCTGTTATGACATCCAAATGCTGGTGCATCTGCTGGAGATGGGTTACAGGACAGCAGCCAATCAGCAACAAGGAGAACTGACTGAAGCTCTCGGATTGGCTACTGGCAAACCTCAGGCCAAGAAAAAATTGTGGAGGATATTTGCAGTTTCCACAAAATTGCAGGGTTTCCACAAATAATGATTAGATGCTAAGGAAAAATTCGTGAAAAACTGAGCCCGCAAACTCTGAACCGTGACTTTGCAGGGGTACACTGTGCCAAATACCTAGAAAAGGTGAGAAATTGTGTGCATTCATCCATTTATTCAATTAATATGCATTCAGCAAAGTACTAGGTGTGTAATGATAGAAAATGTGCATCTGATCATACCTTGGTGCTAGCATACTGGTTTGGAAACTTAACAGTTACCAAGATCTTAGTTTATGGGTAAGGAACATATACGTTCCATATATTTTTTTTAATTTTATTTTTTTTTTTTACCAAGAACGTATAATTGGTACATTGTAGATAAACATAATGATCACATTCATCATAGTTAATTTGTACCTGTACATGATGTATCTAGGTTCCACTCTTCCTCACTCTTCCCCTTACTTATTTACAATAGCTTTATTCACATTTTTCCATTTTTTTCATCAGACACACACAACTACATATCGAATTGTTTCTCTGATATGAGAAACTGTAAGTGTAAATAAGGACAAAAAGGTATAATAGATATTGCAAAAAAGACAATGTTCAAATGGAAATAGAACTAGAGAAGGAAGAGGGGGAAAGGAAGGAAGGGAAATAGAAAAGAAAAGAAAAAGAAAAAAATGGGAAAATGTAAATACGTTCCATATTGCTAAGAACAGTTTAAATAACTAGAATGCAAAAATAATTTAGCTTTTACTGAACAGAATGGAACCTCAGATCCTAATTTATGCCTATTGTGCTTGCATGGTTACTACTAACTCTCCTTTATACATTTGAAATTTGAAAAGGAGATTATGTGGAAGAATGATAAGAGGATTAATTCAGCCACATAATTCAATTTAGCAATTGCCACAATCACACACACATACTTTGTAATAATTCAGGGTGTGTCTTTCCATCAGAATCTGAATCACAAATGCTATTTTAAATATTCTTGGAGCCACATTAAAAAGAATTAAAACAAGTAGGTAAAATAAACTATAATAGTACGTTTTATTTAACTCAGTACATTCAAAGTAGTATCTTTTAAAAATATTATACGAACCTCACTTAAAATATTCAATTGGCTAAATAAGGAGGGAAGAGAGGTTGAAGGGAGGGGAAGGAAATGGGAAGAAAACAGAAGCAGCAAGATATATCCTGTACTGGTACAAATTCCCTATGATTAATGTAACCACCATGTGTATCTAAAATGTACCATTAAAATAAAATTTTAAAAAATATTCAATTGGCATTCCTAGCTTTTGGCTACCATATTGGAAGCACAGACTAAAATCCTTAATTTCCTGCCCTGGTTTCAACCTGTACATCACCAATTCTAACACATAAAAGATCCTTTTTCAATGAATGAAACCATAAATCCCTTATCAGTTGTTTTCCATTGATAGAAATCCTTTCTGTAGCTATAAGAATTAAATGTTTTCATTTCAAGGACCTCCACAAGACCCTACTGCACAGAACAGCTTCTAAGGTCATGCTGTCCTTCATGAAAAGCAGGCTTCCATCCTGTTTAACATGAGCTGTAAAGTGCTTTACATTTGAGTGGATGAGGTTGTGAGGGTCTGCTGGGTTGATGGAGGCTTACAAACTGAGAAGATTAGTCATGGATTTTCTCACTATGTTGTTGATTTCTTCACAGAACAGTGATTCAACCCATCATTGTAGTTACAGGAACACCCAGGCTTATGTTGCATACCATTATGTATAACCTATATCAATGGCTTTTTGTTTCTATTCCCATGACCAATCTCTAGTTCCTGGGAATGCTGTTAAACAAAATGTTTCAGAAGCATTTAACATAACCAGAACTACAGGCTCCAAAGAAGATTCAGAAGGAAGGATCTAGAATTAACTAATGTCAGTATTTCTCCTCAGGCCCTGACTTGCACATATTATCTGTTCTACAAAGTACTTTTCCCAAAGTATTTGAGGCCCAACTATACTAAAACGAACTGTTTCTGTCTGTTTCCGATCCCCACGAGTTCTTGTTCTATTGTGTGAATGTGGGTAAGTCATATAAATTTACTTGACTTAAACTCCTTCTGGGGTACAGTGGGAATATTTCCAAGTTCACGAGGTTTCTGGGGGATTCAGTAAATTAGTATTCACAAAATTTCCTTTAGAACAGAGAATACAGAGATTTTCATGTGCGTGCTTCTCCTATTGCTCTTCTATATCCTGCCTCCTGTGGACAACCTTTTTTGTTGTTGTTCAAGAAATGTTTATTGATCATTTATCACATGACACGTGCTATGCTTCTTACTAGGAAATTGTTAGATTTAGTCTCTTCCTAAATTGAGTATGCATACAAGTTTATTTCTACAGGCTCTATATTCTCTACAAAAATAACACATTATAAATGCTTGAGGATCAGTTCAAAACACATACTGATTAATGTCCAGAAAGAATGTAAAGTTTGTTTGTTTGTCTGTTTCCTTGTCACCACTCCGTCCAACACATCTTCCTTGTACTATTAGAATAGGGGTTAGGGGAGGGGTCAAGCTCACCATTGCTTGAAGTGGCTGTTTCAAGTGGTGGCATGAGTGGCTGGTACAATGACTGCCACTGAAGTGCGTCCAAGGTAAAGTCAGACACTCCATTTGCAGATGATGCAAAAGCTAATCAAGGAAAGGTCGTGGCCTTTTATATAGCTCAGAATTTAAGGAGTAACACTCATATTTCCCATAAACAACAATACCGGACAATAATAGCAGGAAGAACCTATTCTCAAGTGGCTTTTGTTAGCTCTTTGGGAGCTCAGTGCACAAGTGGCCACCTGATTCCAACATCAGGAGATGAGATGATTGGGATGAAAGGAAATATTTAAGAAGAGGAAAAACTCTAGGAGTGATATAAGCCTTGATGTTCCCAACTAAAAATGCAAAATTTAGTTTCAGGTGATGGTTTTCTCAGAGACATACAACTGGGTCACACCTTTACCTTATACATAAATATCTTCTTTGCATACAGGGGACCTGATTGAGATTTCATTTGCAGAAACAAATACTGCATATCTATGGTATGACAAACATTGAAACCTGCAAGCCTAGATGATGGCTAGGTCAAGGTCATCGTAGTCTAGGACTACATTATAATGGTTAGCTGGCAAACTGAAGCAGAAGAACCTTTTGACCAAACTTCTTTTGAATTTGTAATTATTCTTAACTTAGAATTAATGAGAGGAGATCATAAGCCCCTCATTAATCTAATTTAAATCACTGTGTGAACTGTTTTGAGTGAATAAAAATACTCACCAGCACACTGTGGAAAGCGGCTAGTTCTGTAAAGATAGGTATTTATTAAGCAAACACTAAGCCTGTCTATGCTGGAGTTCCTCCAGGGTGAGGTGTGACTGACCCCTGAAGTCAAATTTAATTATTTAATGGGGCAATTAAAATAGTGTATGTTTGAGATTATGATTTATGAGGTATGAAGTTACATTACTGTACAGCTATGTATCTAGCAAAGCTCGTTTGTGTCCATAATGGGTAATTAAATTTTCTCATAACTTCTCCAGTCAAAGCTGTGGCTAAAAACTTACTTTGCCTTCTGAAAACAGAAGTCATTTCTTTTGAATATTGTTAAATGTTCATCTGTTTAGTCTGTCATTTTTATCTTCATGCAGCAATATCTCATATTTTTTAAGTCTTAATTAAACTATGGAAAATAAATGAGATACATCTCTCTGAAACGACAAATTGAATGATAAATTTACTTCAAAGTTGAACTAAACAATAAGCACTGATGATATTCAGAACATTCTCACATAAAAATATTCTCTGGTAAAACACATAATAAAATATTGATTGACTTTTCAGTTTAAATATTGAAACTCATTTTTCACACAGAGGGAAAATAAACAAATATTATCTTAGACACAACAGGCAGAAGCAAAAACTGCTGTCTCTCTCCACTCTTTACTTATTTCCTACTACTACTAGCTTTCTAATCCTAAACTATGATTGTGCAATTAAATGAAGGTCAAATTAAATCATTTTATAGACGATGAAATTGAAGCCTCAAGAAGTCAAGGAAATTTCCCAAGAGGGATGCTAGAGGCTGGGCTCGGCCACCAACATGACAGGACACGGGTGCTGGAGAAGTCTTTGGGTTGCAGGAGATGACAGAGGCGAAGCTACATTGTGCTGTAAGATCCTTTGCTGGAACAGCAGCACCCTGTAGGAGCTGCTCAGCTCGCACAGGAGAACAGGCAAGGATAGCACCTTCCGCATCTTTCTTCTCTGCTGGCCACTGACACAGCTTAGCATTGTACCACCAGGCAGAGAAAATACATATAAAGGAGCAACCCCATTTTCAAGGAACAGAAGTAGAGTGTATTTGCATAGATTGATTACTGGCCCAGTTGTCAGTGGTGTTTTCACGAGCATCTCTGCCTGAGCCACAGGCATGTGTACATGGAATCCAGAGAATTGTGGACTACACTGATATACAGATACTAGAGAGACAGAGAAATTCTTTTTTATTTTTATGGTGGTAAAACTAGGGTATATGAAGCTAGGGCTGTGGAAAACATTTACTTGACATAGAGAAAGAGTCCACCTATAATCACAAGAGCACAAACAAACAAATCCTGTGAAAAAGACATACAACGTCCTAATGATACAATAGGAGTGCCTGGATCCAGTCTTTCCTATTATCCCCCACTGCCTACCTAGTCCTATTTTACTGTTATTTGAGTCAAATTTCTGATAGGTCAGCCGAAATTATTCTATCACAATTATTTTACTCAGCTGATGCCTAATTTTCTTGGCCCACTCTCCAGCATGCTAGTTGAACAGCAGACTCTGATGTCAAATGAAGGAGGTGTAAATCTACTACCTCCATTTATTAGTGGTTTTCCTATGTGTTCTTCGATTTCTTCTCTAAAATGGATTAAACTCTCTTTTTGTTGTTGTTGTTGTTGTTTTTGTTTTTAACTCTCTTGTGATATTGGGAAAAAATAGGTGTTCACAAAATGTCACTAGATTCTGTTATTTCAATTGCTGCGCTGTTGCATTGAAAAACTCAGCTTCCACAGAGGTGGTTTTAATCCGTACCTCTCCAGTTTTTAGGGTCAAATGATATAGGTGTAGGAGATTCACATGCAATAAAGAAGATGCTTCTGCTTGTACCAGATTCTTTCTTAGTGCAGTCCCTTCATTCTCACCAGACAAGGTTTTTAACTCTGTTAAAAGCTCTGGAAATAAATACATCCCCTTCTGCAGGTCTGGGAAAGTTGGAGCCTCTTTGCCCACTAGATTTCTTGACGATTCACAATCATCTTTTGAGCTATACAAGGTCAGGAATTAGAAGTCATGATAGTGGCTTAAACACAAGGTTTATGTTTGTGCACACCCTGTATTCTGAGGAGTTTATTGACTCTCCAAAGGTCAAACAATCCTGGAGAAGCCTTTCGACCTTGTGCCCCCTTCCTGTCCACAGCAGACTGCATGGTTTCCTCTTGTGACGCGGCCAGTGTTTTCTTTGTCTGCCTTCATCCCAGCTTCTGTCATTGCTTGCTTTAATGTCGTTACCACATGGCTTTAAAAAAACGACCAAGCTTTCTCTCACGCAGACCAAGAAATTTCTTGTAATTTGGGCCAATTCATTCTGTTTTTTCTAATTTCCTTCAGTTAAGTTACACATTGGGAAAGTTTAAAATCAAAACTGACCATTCCTTAAAATACAAAACCCCATTTCCTTTTATGTCATCAGTCAATCTAATTATAAACTCCATAAAGTTGCTTTTCTTCCAAATCACAAGGAAATCTCTCAAGGAAGGGTTTAATATTTGGAAGTCTGGAATGGCTTCCCTTTACAATTTCCTCAATGTGTTTAAGATTGAAATGTTTGGACAACTATCTGATAGCATTTGCATTTGCAACTACATAGTAGTACCAAGTCTCTCTGGCTTTAAAGATAAGCAGAAGTACTTACTGGATTCTTGAGTAGTGATAAGCAAAGAAAAACAGTACTCAAGCAACTCACATGATTTTTTTTCCATTTTGTTACTGAAAGTATCTCACATGGTTCGCAGGAATTATACAAGATAGAATGGGTACAGTGTTAGTTGTTCAAGTATAAAAAATGAAAATTATTTGAAATGAAATAGGCAAATAGCTTCTAAATAATTAAGATATATACAAAACACTTTTCAATCTTAAACTTGGATTATATAATGGCAGAAATGGTGATCCTGCAGTTTGATCACACATTTTTTTCTAAATTTCATTCTATAATATTGAGTTTTTGATTAAGTCAGATAAACATCATCTTTCCCTTTGCTTTTTTGAAGCCTGTTCTCATGACTTTTGTTAGCACAGAAAGTTCCTCTCAAAGGCCATGTCTGTGCATGCCTGTAATCCCACCACAAAGGAGACTGAGAGAGGATTTCCATGACTTCAAGGCTGACCTGGGCTATGTAGTGAGTTCAAAGCTGCCTGAACTACATAAAGTGACCCAGTATCAAAAAGCAAAATCCAAACAAAAACCGTTCTTCTCACTATTTATTTGTCAAGTAAGAGCTTTATCCATTATATATAAGGGCACTAAAAATCTCATAAAAAATTTGGCACCGTTATATTTAAGTTCTATGTGGAGACTGAGACTAAACTCTACTTAACACAGTACACTTTCTTTTTGTGACACAGGAATAAGGAGATGTAAAAAATAAAAATAAAAATAAATATATAAGTAAAAGAAAGGAGACGTAGTAGACAGGCCAGGCTTCTGGGATATTCCCCAATGCAAAGTCAGTAGAAGCCATTTTCTTTTTGAGTTGCCAATAAATAATGAAACTGGTAAAATCAATACTTTTCAAAAATATAAATAGCAAATTTAATATGATAGTAATGATAGTAAACCAATGTTTTGTTAGTTTCTGATACAGAACTTTTATCAAATCAAATACAAGTTTGTATTTATTATTAAAAAAATTCATGACAATTTTAAACCTAAAGAAAACTTTACTCAAGGAGAGTCACTGCATTGAGATTTTATTGTAGGAGAATGGGATTGGGCTCAACTTCAAAGAGAACAAGGAAAAGTGGGAATTTATAACTAAGGAGTAAGTGGAAAGTTGAAGGATGGAAGCGTACTAAGGGGTAATTCTTGCTAAAATGACCTCCCGGGATCTTTAATGAAGCCAGGCCAGGATGATATAAAAGATGCCCATACTCAGATGAAACATGGAGGATTTCCACTAAACTCACTCAGCAGGATTTTTTTTCTAAAATTGGACAATATGGAAATGAATACAAATACAAAAGGCTTAGTGAAAATTTGAGAAGATGCGTCCTACAGTTTGGTCAAGGAAAGAATCATTGATAATCAAATCACTGTTATGTAAAATGCTCAGAAGTCTCTCTTGATTCCTCAACCACCAAGCTCTCCTAGGCCAGTCTTTCTTTATGCCACTAAATTCATTTCTTTGGAAAGGTAATTTTGAATAGCAATACCACTACTGGAGGCAACTCATACAAGTATTCTTTCAATGACCTCCTTTCTTCTTTTTTAGCTTCCTTTTCTTTTCTTTTTTTTTTTTTTTTTTTTTTTTTTTTTTTTTTTTTTTTTTTTTTTTTTTTTTTTTTTTTTTTGTGGTACCGGGGATCGAACTCAGGGCCTTGTGCTTGCAAGGCAAGCACTCTAATCACTGAGCTAAATCCCCAGCCCCTTAGCTTCCTTTTCTTTTCTTTTTTTATTTTGCTTTTTTTGTTTTGTTCTATTTGCAGAACAATATGGCAGGCATCATGGAGTACGTAAAAATCATTCAAACAAACACCCAGTTCTGTATACCTTTATAGACTAGCAAGGACAATAAAAGCACATACTAAGCTATAATATGACACTGAATTGTAAATGCCACATACAAAATAAAAAGCAGTTCACTCTCTGAAAGGCAATCCTGGGACTCTAGCTGGAAGTAGAATTAGTGGATTGGACGAGATTGCCAGATTCAATCATGTGTATACATGAAGGCAAGGCGTTCCACGCAGAAGGAGTCACATAATTCAGTCAGGCAGGTAAGCCATTGTGATATGCTCTGGGAAAGGATTAGATCACCTAATTGTTCAAAAGTTCTGAAAGAGCAGACTGCTTATCAGTGTATCTTTGGTGCCTAGCCATGTGGCACATTATCGATCTTTTTTTAATGAAAGAAAGTAGGGTAAATGAGTGATAAAATAGGAAAAATAGAAAGGGCCAGATGGTAAAAATCACTGAATGCTTACAAAGAGAGTATGTGGGTAGGAGAGGTGTCCCTAGAACATTTCCTAGCAAGAGAAAATCACATTAAACATCAGGAGTAGAAAAATACCTAGAAACAATGTGTAAGATGTGAACATGTAGAGACAGGAGAGAAGTAAACACCAATGTAAAATGATTATGTGAGGGAGGAGAATGTTACTATAAAAGCTTTGGGGGAATGAGATAATTAGTGGATTGATTTAAACTTATGAAAGTGATTAGAAAAGGGTCAGAACATGCTTTGTTGACCTTGAAAGAAAAGTTAAGGTATCAGAACTGAAAAGCAGACAATGGATGAGGTTGAACAACATTCGCTGTGTGCCCACTGTGTGCTTTGCTCAATGCATTAGTTGTGTTTACTCAGCTCACCCTCACAGTGGCTCTGTGACTAAAATACTGTCACGCACTTCACTAGGCAGAGAGAGGTATGCACTTTCTGGGAACTGCCCCAAATCACACACTAAGTAACTGGCATGAGCTCTTGAACAGGAACTCATACAGTGGATAGTATTCTATAACTGCACTTGCTCAGTCTACCTCCTTGTCATGCACCTCTGTATTAGTCGGTGGGTTCTAGAGTCAATGGTTTGTAAGAGAGAAGATTTATTACAGGACCCTTATAAGTTACAACAATCACATACAAGCCAAATGCAGGAAGAGTGCAGAATATCTATCTAGGCACTGGAGACATGAAGCATCCAATCAAGAACCTATGTCAATGCCCCATGTACATCTGTGTCTGTACTAAGAGGCTGAAGAAATCTGTGCTAGAACCAGGATATGATGCTCACAGCAGAGATGAAGATCAGAGCACCCCTGAAGCAAACAGCAGCCATTCCTGACAACAGCAAGCTCCTGAGCTCCTGATGCGATGACAACAACCTACTCTCCTTCAGGAGAACCAGCCACAAAAGAGCTCCTCCTGGGAAACAGCTGGCCCCTATCTTCTGCTCCCGTTCTCATTTGTGTGTGTCAGCAGCAATCCTCAGGTGGATCCTCTATGCCCAGAACCATACCAACTCAGTTCAGGTGGGCATTCCTGCTCAAGCTGACCATATCAGTCCACCACAACCTCCTTAACCCTGGTTGATTTCTATAATACCCTGAGTTTTTGTTTCTCTATTGAAAAATAACAAAATTGAATTAGATCACATTTTGCCTCCTATTTAGCTCAAATTTCCTGTCATTATTAACTGATACTAAGGTTCATTAGTCAACTTTCCATTAATATCATAAATATCTAAGATGATCAACTTGAAAAGAGAAAAGAATTAATTTGGCTCACAGCTTTGGAGGGCCCAGTCCATGGCTAGCTGGCTCTGTAATGAGGCAGCACATCATGGTGGAAGCATGAGCTAGACCAAAGCTGTGCACCTCATCATGAGCAAAAGACAGAACAAGGAGGGAGCCTGGGTAAAACAATGCCATCTGAGGTGCACTCTCAATGGCTTAAAGCCCTGCCACTAAACCCGACCCCTGAACTCTTGTATAATCTGTAAAGAGTGCCTTCCTGGGGACTCAGCTTATCAAGTATGGCTTTTGGGGAGTATTCAGGATCCTAACTTTTCATAGGTTTAGGTGATAAATTGTGATTGTACAAAAAAAAAATACTGTGTCTCTTAAAAAATTCCAATTTGTACAGAGAGACCAATCACATTAATCATCCTAATACTCCCTGAGTTGTGTACTTTATCTTATTTCTGCATTTGAAGAAAGAAGAAAAAAGTTAGAAAAGCAAACAAACAAATGTTAGGAAAAAGAATGGGAAGGAAAAAAAAATGAAATGGAGATAAGGAGACAAAAAGAGAGCAGTGCCATAGATACATCTCACATCAGAATAACCTCAAAATCTTTGGACTATCCCTGCTGCACCAGTGGTGAAAAGCCACAGAGGCCAGGTGAAAATGAAACCTACCACATAGCGTCATATCATTAGCTCACAATTCCATGCTAAGTTATTATTCCACAACAATTTCTACAGAAGATTGTTATTATCCTTAGTATCAGCTTTTTTGCTTACAGGATATCTTTTGTTTTTGGAAATCTCTCCACTCTATTTTTCTCCTCTTACTGTGTTTTGATATCTGCTGTTTCTCTCTTTTTTCTTAAATTTAATAGACTTTTTTTATAGCCATGCAAATTGAGGGGTGCATTATTAGAAGGGTAAAACTGATTTAAATCTAGTATGCCTCATTTTAGGGTTCTTTATATTTTTAGGATAAGCCTTTTCTTGATCATGAATCCTGCTTCAATCAAATCAAGATTCCTACTTTTGCATGAAGAGACTACTTTGAAAATGTGAAAGTAGAATGTAATACTTCTTCAGAACTTCCTTTTTTCCTGATGCTTTCTCACAGGCATCGGGAAAGGTTAAGATTTTTTCTTAATATACATTAAATATCTCTCATCCCAGGAAACTTCAATCTTTTTGGAAAGAAAGGACTGCATGGCATGTCTGAGATCACCCATGAGGACTGAAGATTAATTCCTAAACTTTTGACTGCTCATCAGTAAGACCCTTCCTCTTTCCCTGGGAATTATCTGTCTCAGTCCAATAGAACTTTCCCTAAAGCCAGAGTGCTTCTATTGACTGAGACCCCCTTGTGAGATACAAACACCCAAATCTTTGCCTCAATCCCAAGTGACTTTTTTTGGGGGGGGCGGTGCTGGGAACTGAACTCTGGGCCTTGTGCTTGCCAAGTGAGTGTTCCACCATTGAGCTAAATCCCCAAAGATCACTTCAGTCCTTTATCTGTCCAATCCTGTTCTCCTGTCTTCCTTTTGCAGGTGTGGTTTCTCAGAACTATTGCCAATACATCTTCTGCACCCACATTTTTGGCTTGGTACCTGTTTCCTGGCCAACCTGTCCAAACTTTGAGGGTTTGGAACCATCTTTAAAGTTTCTGGTTTACATTTGATTCTGAGGGCAAAACCACAGAGATCAAATGCCACAGGGAAAAGGTAGTGGTCTGACCAAAAAGTACCAATAGGCTTTGGAGAAAAAAAAAAAAAAAAACTCCATAGGTTATGTGATTTTAGGATAAGTTTCTTGCTTATTCCAAATGAGATCTTGAAACCTGTCAGATCCTCTGATACAAGTTTGCAAGACAAGCAGTGTTAATGCTTACTCATCATTAAAGCAATATTCCGTAAAGCCAGTATTGAATATCTTGGCTCTATGAGTTGAGTTTATTAGTGAGGAAAAGGGGAGCAAACACTCCCACTTGAGGCCTGATTCATCTTGTTTGCTGAATTCAAATAACATAGCATCAACTTGCACACAAAGGTACCTTGAACTTTGAGGAGTTTCATCATGAGGTTTTAATTAATTTTGCAAAAGTTTCTCCCCCATTTGGAGTACAAAAAGTCAGTGCATTGACTACAGAGAAGTTTGAAGGTATTTGATTGCTGTGAATAATTTTTAAAGATTATTAATCTCGCAGTATTAATCTTAGTATATGCCTCTGTAAATAAAATACATGGAAATTTGACTTTATCTTTGTTGGAATCATACAGACACTGAGCTTTGTAAAAGTAAAGAACATTTGAATTCAACAGCAAAGAAGATGAAGAATCTCTGTTTATGAACTTTACCTACTGCCACATGTTCATCCCTCTTTTGAGACCAGTTTTTTGATTTCTAGGCTGCCATGATGCCCAATTAAAAGAAGGCTTTATATTATTAGTCATGTGAATTTGAGGTAAGAAGGAACTTCAGTATCTACTAATAAGAGAAATCAATTAAACAACTAAATTTCAAATCTCACAAAGACATATAGGGCATTTGGAAACAAAAATACATTGACCACATGAAATAACAAACATATTTTGACGTTCCTCAAATGGTAGCTGACTTAAAATTCATCTTACCTGTTTCTTTCCAGCACTCAGAAAAGAAGAAAACGTATTCACAAGAAAATGTATTCACAACTGGGGTTGTACTCTGATCATTCTAAACATCCAGATATATATCTCAATAGTACACACACAGAAGGAGCCAAGAGTTTTTAAAAGGTATAGATAGCAAGCAGATAGGAGTACAGTGAGTCATGTGTCTAATATTCTCCTTGTCTCTTACTTCGTTTTGTAATTTTAAAACATGTGATAAATTAACATCAATTTTTTTTCCTACAAAGCATCCCTGACATTCCTGCCCTTCCCTTTTCCCTCATCTTAGACTAATTATTTTAAGATCTGGCCTTTACTAAAGAAAACAAGCAAATGTGGGTGAGGCTGTGTGGAAAGGGATTTTATACAAAACAGACATCCTATTTTAGGAAAAATAATCTCAGCATCTTGGAAGCTGCCCTGGAGAAGTACTAGTTTTTAACAATGAAACAAGGGAGATCATGGAGAGAATAAAGCAGGGAAAACAGACATGAATCAGTGCCATGTGCCAAGCTCATGAGCTGGAGCAGGCTCTCAGCAGTAACCAAGAGCAAGAAAAACCCCGTCCTACAAGCAGCGCGGCCTCATTACCCCCGGCCTGCTTGAAAGCCTCCAACTCCTCTTATCAACCTGGGAGTCCCTCCGCTCACTCCACATGGGGATTACAGCTGATAAGTTATGACTAGCACCCAGCGAAAACCCAGCCAGCCAAGAAGGGCATCACCTCTTTTGGCATGTGCATTCACATTACTTTGGCACTTATTATTATCATTTAAATATAATCTCACCTTAGAAGAAAAAAATTCTTCTAGTTGCTGCTGACTTAAGCCTGACAAGGTAATTGAAATAACTTATTAAGGCTTCTAAACGAGAGGCTCTAGATTTTAGAACTGCCAGTGTTGCGGAACACAAATGTCATGTGCCTCCCTTGGTGACATAACCTCATTAAACTATGTGCATGTGCGTGCACACACACACACACACACCTGCACACACATCCACACATACACACTGAGAAAAAAGTACAAAGAAGACTATAAACCTCAGATCAGAGAGAAAGGAGCCGATTCATGTCCATATTGCTAAATATCAAAAGCCCACTGGCAAACAAAAGCCCACTGGCAAACAAGAGGAAAGGGGAAAAAAGTACTGCCTAAAAACAAAATCTATTAAAATTGACCTCAAACTAAAGTACCAACTTTTGAGAAAATCTTCCTTTTTCTATTAAAAAAAGTAATAATGTCCTCTGTCTTTTCTGGCAGTAGGGACTAGAGGCATGTAAATATTAGAGCAGCCCTGGTTTAGCCTTTAGTCAAGATCTTGCCAAGCCTGGTATGCCATATCCACTACAGGTCAGGGACCCTGTAAGCCCGAGTTCTCAATGGTCAGGGACCTTATCACTCCAGGCCAACTCTCTAGACTAACCAGGACAGGTATGGATGCTCCTATCACCCAGAAAAGTCATCTGAGACAATGTGAACAACTACTTCCTTTATCTTGCTGATGGAGCCTGGGGCCATGTTTAGTATCCTTAAACTGCTCATCCATTGTTAGGATGACATTTCTTTATCTCTTCCAAGTAAAGGCTTCTTAGACTGTTCAGTGGTTTCCTAATCAAAGGGCAACAGCTCTTCAAATGTGGCCTTTTCCTCTTTTTTTTTTTTTTTCTTTTTTTTAACGAGCATCCTATGCTTGGGCTTTCTTGTTCTCTCATCCCTATTCAAAGATCTATTTAGGGAGGATTTATAAGAGCTAGTTACAAATACACATTGAGGGCTTGCTGCACCTCTGGTTCTGTGTGTAGCACATGAAAGTTCTAAATCAGTCAAAAATATAAAGCAAAAAAAAAAAGATTGCTAAGGAATGACTTTTGATTTTAAAACAATGCTCATGTCTTTAGATTTTAACATAGTTTGCTCTTTATTTCCTTAAAAATGTAAAAGCTCTCGTGGGTTGATTTGTGTTCTCTAAAAGGAATATGATAAAGTCCTAACTCTTAGCACCATTTGAAAACAGGGTCATTGTAGAGGTAATTTGTTAAAATGAGGACCTACTGCAGTAGATATCCTTTTAATCCAATAAGATTGGTGTACTTAAAAGACACAGAGAGACATATAAGAGAGGAGACTGCCGTATGAAACCCTGTGGGTTTCAGATCTGGTTTGGCCCTGTTAACACTGTAATTTCAGACAATTAGTGACAACTTTCTATAGTTTTAAGCCATTCAATTTTGAGGTGCTTTGCTATGGTAATCCTTCCCCTCCCCCCCTCAAAATAGAATGAAATAGAGCTCGGGGCTCAAACTCCATTCTTCATTTCTATCAGCCACTCCCTTGATAGGAGAGTTAGTGTCCTCATTATAAATACCAGCGATGTTTCGGCGACTCCTAAAGATGTACCCCAGGGAGGAACTCTTCTGAAGTCCAACTGCCTACGCTGCATTTCTAGTTGCATGTGCAATAAATACCTTGAATATCAGATGACCATAATTTTACCTCTTATCTTCCCGTCCTGATATTTCAGCAGTCCTAACCAAGTTGTCTGAACTACCAACTATTGGCTCTACTATTAAAGTAGCTCCAGGTTCCATCCATTTCTCACCCCCCTTCACTGCTCACATTCTTGCCCAAGGCTCTATGATCCTTTCTATGGAACATACAACAGCATCATAAATGGTGTTTATTTCTATTCTACCCATCATTTCTACAGTAGATTTTCATCACAATATCCAGATTGACTACTTATGACCAATAGACTATTTAGTTTACTCTCATTACTGAAAAGCAAATAAACTCACACCATGTGTCATCAGAAAATCCTCCACAGATTAAACACAGATGCCTTTCTAGAGTGCTTAGGGCATTTTTACCAATACCCCCACTTCATCTTATGTATCAGAACTAATGTCCTACTATTTCCCCCATTGCTTGCATATTTTAGTCCACACTGAACTTTCTGGCAAACACAGTAAGCACGGTCTTTTTTTTTCTTTTTCTGGTTATTCCCTTTATGTGGAACCTACTCTTTCTTCATCTTCATATAGCTTTGATTGATAGTTTCTTTTACTATAAGTCTTAGCCTGACTGAACATTCTAGTTAAATGGAAAGCAGGGGATACTTTTTCATCCACAGTTTTGACTGCCAAGCTTCCTCTTATTGGTTTCTCCAAATATCTAAGCTTCTTGTTTTCTACATCCACTTATTTATTACAGTTTATTACCTATACTCCCCAGTAGAATGTAATCTATAGGAGGGGAAGGATTTGGCCTTTTTTATTATTTGCTCAGAATAACACCCAATACACTTTGGGTACACAATAAATGAGCACTGATACTTTTTGCACTTCACAAGCCCACTCAGTAATAGTCCTTTGCCATAACACATAATCTGAATTTAAAAAAAAATCTGTACCTTACATTCACATATATAAATTAATTCTAACTTCTACTCCACAAAAAAATAAATAAATTACCTCCAACAAATAAATCTTTAGAAGTAACTAAGTTGACTATTTGAGATGAAACCTCCAGTGCTAGTTCAGTGGCATAATCAGATGCTTCCAGTGTCTGTTTCTCATGGAGTTTCCCACTTATTTGCAAATGTTACAAATCTCACAAAGAGTCAAAGCCACTGGAGTTGCTATATCTTTGTAAAATATTCACATCTAATCCCTCTCTACTGCATTTGTCCCTACAATAGTTTTTTTGTTTTTTGTCTGTTTGTTTGTTTGTTTTTGTACTTCCCATTTAATTGAAGAGAGGCTCACATACATGACTAGCTTTGGGCAATGTAATGGGAATGGAAGTAACTTTTCATACCTCCAAGCCCATGCTTAAGGGTTATGCTATGCTTTCATCATCTCTCATTTTTCTTCTACCACGGGAATGTCAAATTGCAAAATAAATCTTACCTCTTTCTCCCAAAATGCCAGTATGAAAAAGAAGTGGAATAAAGCCAAAGCTGAGCAAAAGGAAATGTGAATAAGAAATAAACCATTTTAGTTGTCAGAAAAAGTTACCTAATAGACTACGTGAAACTACTATTAAGTCCATTTTTTAGTGCTTCGTATATACCAGGTGTTTGACAAACATTATATTTTTTAACTTTTCACAACTTTATGAAGTGGAGCTGATAAATTACATTTCTCAGGGAACTTAACAGGAAAATCATGTTGTCTAAAGCTACACAGCTTGAAAATGACAAAGCTAAAACTTAAACCAAAGGTTATCTGATTCTTAAATACAAGTATGCACTTAGTGTTCCCCATTAACATTCAATGACGATAAACATAATACATATGTTAGAGACACTGCCAGCATCAGTAGAGGAACTGATCATAACAGATAATGACTAAAGCCCTGATATTAACAGACAGCATCTTTGCTGTTCCCTGCCCAATTTTCCAAAGAAATACGCAATTGTGGCAAAAGGATTTTGACTAATCACATACGTCCAGGCAGCAGCTCTCACCATGGGTGGCCATGGACTTCAGTTGTTTGTTTTATAATATGTTAGAACATTGCCAGCTAACATTTTAAAACATTTTCTTTCCCTTTTAGTCAAACCAATTCCAAATGTTTGAAATGTTAAATTGTGGGAAGAACTAAGAGTAACCAGAAATAGAGATTTTTTTTTTTCCTTTTATGAAACATAAACATTTTGGAGAAAAAGCAAGATGTATCTCCTCACTTTACTGGGGCAGAGAGGCAAGCAAACCATTGCCTATCCTAGACATCTTGGTTTAGAAACCAGTTTAGATAATGGGTAGATGTAAGTATCAAATGGGCCAAAGTTTTAATGGAAAATTACCTGGGTCTATATTAATTAGAAACATTTTTAGTTGTAGTAATAGGAAGTCAATTCTTTCAATTTTGTTATTCCCTCGAATTTTTAGTCTACCACGTATCTATGCTCTTTGCCATGTAACAACGTAGCATCCTCGTACTGGGCATGTGGTTAACTTTCTGCTCATTTGCCTGTGGGACCTATTTTGGCCAATGGATTTAGGAAGCAGCATCCTGCTAGTTTACAACCTAAGCTTCAGAGACCATTTTACTCTTCTACTTTTTCTCTTGTACTTACCTTTCCATGGAAGAATGTGCCCAGGCTAACATGCTCTTCTCAGAGGGAGGCTGCACATGAGGAAACACAAGCCACCCTCAGCCAAGCCCAGGCCAAGTAATCTCACCCTTGGTTAACCTGTGTAGTCTCAACATAAATACAGAGGTTATTGTTTTTTCCTGAGACATGGTTGCCTTCAAGCAACAATAAATAATGAGTTCACAAATTCAAAGTAGCTTCAGAAAAAGAAAAGCTTTTTTGGAAGAATAGAGAAGCAGCTATTCTCTATTCCTCAGAGTCAGAGGAAGAACAAGAGAAGCAGGTCTAGGGAAGTATTGCAATGACAACTTGAACAGGAGCAGGAAACTTAACACACTTTCTTACAGGAATGTGGTAGTCATGTCTCAACTCCCAAACCTACCCTCCCTGCCATTTACGTCCCCCAGAAGGGTCCTTCAAGGAGTGGCTGCAACAGGGCAGTATAGTATGAGCTCTCCATCACATGCCTCAGACACACGTATTCAACAACAAGCTACACATGAGATACTTCACTTGAACTCCAGAATCACAGTAAGAGATAAAGCACACAGATAAAACAGAAATAAAAATGCACTGCTAGGGTAAGAAAGAAAGCTTCACTCTACTAAGTCACTCCTCCTTCAAGCCTACTCAGCACAAGGTCAAGAGAAAGTCCCTCTCCTAGGAGCTCTGCCATGAGGAAAAGAGAAAGAAGTGTCTGTGAATTAAGTCTGGTGGCAGGTTCGAGGTCCACCAGGCAGACGCCTGCCCAGTGCCATTCTGCACATAGTAGTTTTAAGGCTGCACCCATGGTCCCCAGGGACCCAGGCTTCAGGCCAGTCTTTTTGAACCCAGGTTAGGCCATCATCTACAAACCTAGCTTCAGTTCTTTCCCAGCAGACTCCAGGGACAGGCCAGCTCCCACATACCCAAGTGCCAGCTGGGGAGCTGAGCAGCGGGCCTGGCCATAAGTGCTGCCAATTAGCCTACTTGGAATCTCTGCACAGTCTGAATGTTAAAGATTTTTCTGGCTAGGCAGTCTTTGAGGAGAGGGAAAGGTGACTACTTCTTCAAATGTGAAGAAACCAACACAAGGCTAAATGATCACAGTATTCTACCATAAGGAAATGGAGACCTAGGAACTCCCTGGAAAAGTTGTCAAAAGGTTTGATTTAAAGAAACTTAATAAACTGAAAGAGAGCCTTGATAGAGAATCAAATGAAAACAATTGTTAAAAATTGAGAAGTTCAACAAAAAGATAGAACCCATAAAAAAGAAACAAAATCAATGAAACTGAAGAACATAAGGATCAAAGTAAAACATTCACATATGAACTAATTTCATGTGAAAGTTTGTGTAGATTATAACCCATAGTAAATCTAGAATTGCCCCCATATGTAAA
The DNA here is from genome assembly GCA_004026905.1 of Hystrix cristata. Taxonomy (NCBI): domain Eukaryota; kingdom Metazoa; phylum Chordata; class Mammalia; order Rodentia; family Hystricidae; genus Hystrix; species Hystrix cristata. The sequence continues at coordinate 40,245 of PVJO010004609.1, forward strand.
AATGGGCAACATTCTCTATGTGATTGCTATAATCTAGCCACTATTCTATTTTAACAGAGTTATCTCATTCAGTCCTTAGAGAACTTTAAAAGGAAATAGTTATCATTTTCTTCATTTTTAAAACAAAAGCAATTGGACCTAGCAAGTTCAGCTTGCTTGTAGCTTAACAGCTGATAGTCAAATCAATGCACATTTTTTAAAAGGGAAAGCAAATTATATTTATTTTAAATGACATATATATAAAATTATATATAAATATATAATAAATGAGGACAACAGACACCAACAAAGATCTATTAATAAAGGAGAAGTAGTACTTTTATGAACAACGCTGACCCATTAGGGAGTACATGCAGCTCACACTTCCCTACTGAGAGTCAAATGGTTAAAAGGTTACAGGAAATTACATTCTACTGTATAAACCTGAGAAGAAATTAGCATTTCAAAGTTTCTGTGTGTCTGAGGGGAAATGACTAGACAGATCTACAGCATGCTGCATAAGTTTCTGATTGACACTGAGTGAAATAAACAAGTCGGGGGACTGACCCTGGGAGCTTCTCACACCGGACGACCCCATCCTCTTTATTCACTCCCTACAGTTCTGTCCTTTCGCTCAGCCCCCAGTCCAGGCTTCCCCCATTCACAAAGCCTTGATCTCACACCACACGAACTCTCTATAGATCATTTGCTCTACAGTCTGTTCCACAGGGCTCTTATATCTTTGCTGTATTATAAGCGATATTTGTGTAACTCACTTTATAAAGTACTTACCCATACATTTCCTCATTTAAATTTTCAGGATGTTCTAGCAAAATACATATGGAAAAGTGATGCTTTCATTTTACAGGTGAGAAAATATCACATAAAAATTTTTTATAATGTGACAGCAATATGCTTCTTCAACCTCTTATTAGGATACACCAACCGTGTTGGTACAAGTCAAGGACAACTTATCCGTGACGGATTTTTGCCTTTGGTCCTGCTGTTCTAAAATATTTCTCCTGATGTAAACCATGTTTTTTTTTTTTTTTGCATTACAACTCAAAAGTTTAAGTGCCCATTTTTGCACCTATGATTAAATAAGCATTTTCAGCATCTAACAATTAACTTCAGGAAGTATACTTCATTTCCACCTTTTTAATCTTAGTAAAATTTCAGTAAAAGGGATGTTATTCAGCAGACACTGTCCATGCTATACGTAAGAAGCTGCAAAGATAACTTAGTCATTAAATTGAGTTAAAATTGTTCACATCAGCTACTTCAAAACAAAGCTCTCATTTGAATGTTTCTATTCTGGTTATGTGCCCCCCCAAAATAAATAAATAAATAAGTGCTTTATGGTTTTACCTCAAGTAGACACTTTATCTGATAGGTCATCAGAATATCAGCCTGTCATTCTCTCTGTGCCTGATGGTCCTTGAACTCCAAAAGCAATTTCTCAGAATAAGATTCACATATGAGGGGTGCAAGGCAGTGTAAAGCCATGCACATCTGCATGTGTAGTTCATACTCAGGTTCAACCTTTATGCATAAAGGTTTATAAATTTAATTTTTTTTCCTCTTTCGATGGAGATCTCAGGTTTATCACTCTCCATCTTCATTCTTCTTCGTAGTGTTTGCTGCCTCAGAAAGTCTGTCACTTGGCAGATTGAGACTGCTGTGCAGGCACAATACTCCAAAGCACCTCCAGCTGTGCTTGTTGCCCCTTTCTCTCTAAGAAAACATTACAACTTTTGCTTAATTACAGTACATCTAGATCAGTACTGTAGAAGAGGCCAAATGACACCTACAAAACCAAATAGCTAATATTAGCCAATTTAAAAAATACTTAGTTAAGTTTATTTTTGTCCAAATGTGACTGAATTTAAAAAGATAAAATACAGCAGATATAATAAGAAATTTCCTGTTAGCACAAATTTGCTGCTGTGGATAGCACCTAATGCTTTACTCATATACAACCCAAGATAAGGTGAACTGGGTAAGGGACCTGATTCTCTTCATTTACTTGGAAAGAGCACAAATTACAAGACTTTTTGGAGAGGAGAGAGACAAGAAGAAATAAGAATGCTCCTGAAGATGCTTCTTCCATGTCTCAGCATTGTAACAACAGTGAATTTGTTTAAAGTAACATACTCATGCCCAAGAGTCAACAACTTTACTGACTCTGAATCTTTACAGACATTGTTTCAATTTTGAACAAGGTAAACCTAGCTTTTTAAATATTCACATATAGTTGTTGTTAGCTTACTGCAAATGTGTACTAATAAAAATAAAAATTTAAAAAGACAGCAAATAAAACCAGTAAATTATTTAAAAAAAATAATAATGGTTGCTAGCTATAGCTAGACATATTTATGGTGATAAATGCAATCTCTCCTGATTCATTGCCAATGTTTAAAAATATTGATGTTTTAGTCAAGTTAAAATATCTCTGGTGAATTATTTACCCTTACAATGTGAGAAATTTCGGTATATTATTATGTAATGAAATAAAGGAAGACTTGGACCAGTTTCTATAGCATTATCATGATACATGCATTTATAATCACATCTATACTTATACTTGCACCTCACTATCATGGTGTAGTAGAGTACTTTATAAATGTGATAATGAATATAGCAAGTATATTCTGCACAGGTAGATGTATTTTCCAAGAAGCTTCAGTATTTATTTCAATGAATCTCAAAATTCACATTTAGAAACTATGCCTTGCTTGTATTTCTTGGGACTACTTTATTTATCTGTTTCAATTTTCTAGGCTTAAATATTTGACTTTGATAATAAGCTTATATTTTCTATATCCACTTCTTGATACACATTTGAAGACATTTGTCTATGTGATTCTGAAAAATTATGTTACCTTTCTCTATGATGAGGTTTTCTGGGAGAATTTTCTTTTATTTGACTTTCTTTTCCTTGTGAATATGAAGCTTTTGATCAGGTCTCAGTAATTTTTTCAATGAAATTTAAGGCTACTAAAATGAGCTCACCCAGTGGGTGCTATAGAAGTAGCTTCCTGTGAATTCTTATAGCCAATTATTTTCAATGTACCAGTTGGTCATAAATCTCAAAGACTATAAAAGTGTTTCATCTTAAGATATGCTACAATCTGCAAATTCCAAGGTAGCTAGTCTCCACTTAAATTTCTTTTTTTTTTTTTTGCTGCCAGGGATCGAATTTGGGGCCTTGTGCTTGCTAGGCAAGCACTCTAACCACTGAGCTAAATCCCCAGCCTCTCCATCTAATTCGAAAAGTTTATTTTATGTCCCTTACTTTTCATCTTTTCATCTTGAATGACTTCTTCGTGTCACAAAATATTTGACAGAGAGCAATGAATATGGACATTTTTAATTTTTCACCAAAATAGACAAATTGTTGAAAGCGAGCTATATTCAAGTTTTGCTGTCTAAATATCTTTGGGCTCCCAACACCAGCAGTGAGCTGCCCCCAGTTATAGGTCTAGAGTTAAAATGAGGAAGAGAAAGATTCACAGAGTAAGGGAATAAGGAAAGCAGGAAATGGGGGGTGAGGAATGGAAAGGGCAAAAATATTACATCACCTTTCACCAAATTACATGAATAATCAACATTTGCATATTCATTTATTTTTAAAAGTATATGGCTTTTAACTTTATATCTCGGACATAAGCATCAACAAGTATTTTCAATGTAGTAATGTTAGTTTTTTTTTCTTGGAAAGTCTTATTGAAAAGTTTCTTCTATATTAAAGCATCTAGAGATAATACCTTAATATAGAAAAAATCGTATATTCAAGTTCTCTCTAAATCTGTTATACTTAGAATATTGACTTGTGTCTTATGAGTTCAGAAAGCCAAATTCAGCGTTTATATGTGTATATAACATGAAAGTAGTAGAAAGGAAACAATGAAAAAGTAAATGTGACAAATGCCACCCTGAGAAATGGGGAGAGGAGGACTCTCTAGTTGTAACCCAAAGAGGGAGAACTCTGCTAAGGACTTCTCCCTAGGTAGTAGAGACTAGATATAAGGTATTTTACTCTTGACAGTTTGTGTTCCCTTGACCTAAAGGTGTAATTGACTGACATGTTTCCAGTTGTCACTTCCAGTCAGTACTGGTTTTGTTGCATCAGATCATCAAATAACAAGCAAGTGTTAATCAAGTATTAAATGCATAGTTCTAAACTTTCAATAAGAAACCAAAGACCTTTCTGGTGTATGTTTCTTAAGAGTTGTGCATTTACCTCCAATTTCTAGTGTCTGAAAAAGTTTAAATTAACAGTAAGAAACAAATCTTGATGAGTAATTAAATGATGCAACAGAACCTAAGGATCCACTGAAATATATAGACAAAAGAATATGATCAGAGATTATTGTTTATAAATTTCTTAACTTTAAAAATGCATTTCACTATGTGATAAACCCCTAAAAGGCATTTTTGAGATGAAAAATTTTAATCTCAGTGTAGGTTTCAGGCATGAAATAACCCAAAGCACCAATTATTTCTCTATCCTTATTTACTTAATTTCCACTTAACTAGTTATATTATGGGAATTAATTTCCACTTTTCCAGTGAGGATTGTTTAAGGATTTGCCTTTTTAATCACCATTTACACAGATAACTCTGTGGTAGTTAGTATGAAATGTGGTCCTAAAACTTAGCAACAGTGAAGTGCATTTATGATCATTTTTAATAAGTAACATTAAAAATAATTTCTTTCTAAATAGAGGGCATAGAAGATGCTATAAGGGGTAATCAGTTCACCATTAAAAACAAGAAAGTAACGCACCAGAAGATTACAGTATATGTTTACTGATGATTTTGTAGGCGTTTTGCTTTCTCTTTTAGTAATAGATGGGGAGGGTTTTTCTGTTGACAGGCAGTGTAAACCCAAGTATTCTGTCATGATTATACAAAACACTTTACCAACCTCATTATTTTTTCACTGTCGAATAGAAGAATGACTTTCTAGTTCTTTCTAGAATTCAGATGGAGGACTCAAGAAAATAACATATAAAGTAAAAGCCAAAGGCAAGGCTGCCCTGATCACTGTGCACACAATGGCTTACGTCCTGGATGACTAAACTCCTTAAAGAAGAAGCAAGTTGTGAAGATTATGGACAAATTTGAAAGGGAGTAACTCATATTCAAAGTCTGATTATAAAATGCCACTATAGAATGACAGTATCCGAGCAACATAAAAGATAAAAATATAAAGCTTTGCCATTCTGAGGTGCACACACATCTGCTGTCTTAGTTAACATTCTAGAGTGTTATTGTGAGTTAAACATATGGTAACTCCTAAATTTGAGATAAATGAGTGAGAGAAAGGGAAATGAAGGCCCAATTTCTCAATTCTAACAGATGCTGTTAAAAGCACAGGGAGCCCTCCCCCAAAGCAACTTCAAATTAAACAATAAAGTTGTGTTTTAAAAATCTAAGAAAGGAAGTCCCTGACTTTCAAGTATATCATAGGCTCAGTAGCAGCTGGGAATATGAGTTACACTCCTTACTCTTGAATTATGGTTACCCAACTCTTGGACTTACACCACTAGAATGGAATGGTATTTATGCATCTTAAAGAATCTTGATCTCTCCCATGCTCTCTAAAACAAACAAAACCATTACTGAATGCTTGTTTTGAACAAGCATTATTCCAAATGAACAATTGAAATAAACACTCATTCTGTAAAACTTATATTTAAATGGGAGGAGAATGAAAAGGAGCAAAATAATTTCTCTATGGCATAATAAGTATTCAGTGAAAAAAGCAAAACAAGGACAAGAGAGTTCAGAAAAGAAGTCTGGACTAGATATACCAACTACAGTATCTTCAACCTTGAAGGTGATTAAGGTGAGCAAGATGTTTTGGGAGATACAGAACATAGGTAGAGAACATATAAATCCAGAAAATGAACACTAGGTTTTTAAAAATGTCAGATGTAAGAAAGATGAGGAGGGTATAACAAGAGATCAGAAAATAGTATGAATGATGGTTAAGCAGGTGTGTCAATTTGACTGGGCTAAGGGGTATACACGGCTGATAAACTTGTTCTCTATGTATCTGTGAAATGGTCTGTAGAAGTGATTAGAATTTAAATTGGTAGACTGAGTAGAGATTACCCTTACCGGTATGGTGGACCCAATCTTATCCACTAGGGTGCAAATAAAAATATAGAAGGGCTAATTTGTTCTCTTTATTTGATCTGGGGCATCTGTCTTTTGCCTTCAAATATCAGAACCTGTAGTTCTCAAACCTTTGGCTTCTGGACTTGGAATTGGGCTTACATCCTGGTTGCTTGAGCTCTGTAATTTGGGCTACATTCCAGCACTGCTTCCCTCGTTCTCTAGCTTACAGATGACTGATCATAAAAATCAGTGACTGACTGCAGCCAGTATAACTGCATGAGCCAATTCACATCATCAATCCATTGGTTTCATTCTTCTATAGTCTTGACTAACATGCCAAGATAGGATGGAAAGAGGAAAGTGTAGTGTCCTGGAAATCAAAGGAAAAAAGTATTTAAGGGAGTCGGCAGCAATCATCTGCGTCAGAAATTACAGAAAGGTTAAACACAATGTGAACTGAGGTCAAAACAGAATATACTTTAATTGCTTTATATGGCATTTGGATTACTCCATACATCAGAATGAAAGATAAAAACACAAAATAAAATGTAAAACCACAGTAATTTTGCTAAACTTTTCAGATTACTGCAAATTCTTGTGGTAAATTGTCTTACAATCCTAAAACTCAATGTATTAGGGTTCTCCAGAGATAGAACCAGTAAGGTATCTATCTGTCTGTCTGTCTATCTATCTATCTATCTATGTATCTATTATCTATCCAGGAAGAGGGATTTATTGGGGGGACTGGTTCATGTGATCATGGAGGCTGAGAGGTCTGGTACTAGGCAACCTAAAGATCCAGGATGCTGGCAGTGCAGCTCAGTCCAAGCCTCAAAATTCAGCACCAAGGAAGTCAGTGGTATAATCTCTGAAGGCAAAGGCCTGAGAACAGGACCATGGAGGCCCTCGCACAAGCCCTAGACTTCCAGGGCGAAGGAACCTAGGGTCTTGGTGTCCAGGGAGGAGGAGAAGAGTGTTTCTCAGCTCCAGGGAAAAGAATAACTAATTTCCTCTGCTGTCTCTGTTCTACCCAAGCACCTAATCAATTGGCTGGAGCCCACCTAAAAGAGCCAGTCTTCTCCACTCAGAACATAAACTCACATACCAATCTGCTCTGGAAACATTCTCATTAACACAGCCAGATTAATGTTTTCTCAGTTCTCTAGATATTCAAACTCCAGTCCAGTCAAGTTGACACCTAAAAATAACCTGTACAAGATGAGGGATAATTTTTGCTATTTCTTGTCTCTCTCCCTATGCAGGCAATATGGCTATTGATAACTGAGCTACATAATACTCATTCTTATTACACTTATAAACCCCAAACCTACCATACTATCTTGAATAAAGTGTTGGATCATTGGTATTTTTTCCCAAAGGAAAGCAGAGGTGAGAGATAGAAGAGGAGGAGGAAAAGGAGAAGGATGAGGAGGAGGAGGAAAAGGAGTAGACAGAGTAAGAGACAGGAGAGGGGGAGGAGGATAAGGAGGAGGGTGGGGGGAGAGGAAGAAGGAGAAGGAGAGGGAGAAGGGGAAAAAGAAAGAAGAAGAAATGAGAGGGAAAGAAGAAAAACAGAATAATAATAGAGGAAAGGAGAGAAAGAAGAAGAAAAATCAGTTTGTTTACTTGAATTATCATTGAACCAATTTATGCAGCATTTAGACCTCTTTCATATTTAGAATTCTTCAGAGAAACAGGGAATGGCAGTGAGAACAGCACACGTATGGAGAACTTTCCTCATTCCCAGCAGATGACCGTTTGTTATCTACTTTGTAAGAGTTCTTTAACAGAGACGGTCACTCTGTGGGTTCCTTTCAAAATCCTCCCAGCACTTAGAAGAGTGTTTAATCTCAAAAAAGTAAGTTTACTTGGCAAAAATTCTCTAATTTTACTTTAAACATTTCTTATTGTTTTAATTCTCAAAATAAAATTCAAAGACTTTTCCTGAAAGGAATTATGAAGCTAATGTTTTTAATGAAATTATGTAAGGATAAGAAAATGTATTAACAATGCTTTAGAAGAAATAGAAACCAAATTCTAACACGTGCATGTGCCAAATAAGCGCTCTGAAAGGATTTAATAAGGAATTTCTCTGTCCTCTGTATGTAATCTCCCCAAAATTACTCTCAACATTTTCCTGTTAAATTTATTTATTTTTTATTTATTTTTTTAAATTTCCTATCACTTCTCGGCCTTTTTGCTAAGGTCAAGTATATTTTTTCTATTTCCTGTTAAATTTCTAAAGGAAAAGTTGCTCCATAAATTTCAGTAAGCCACTTTCCATTTTTTGAAGACATTTATGTCTTTAATAAATTACATAAGTAAATGTAATAAATGCATTTAATAAATTAAGTAAATAAAGATGAATTAATATGTTCAAGATTTGAAATTCTTGAAATTTTACAGGACCTGGAAATACGCTCTTCAAAGCACAAGATAATAGTATTCGTGAGACTTCTACCTCAAGTGCATTTATAAGCAGGTTCCTGGGTTATAGGCATGATGTGCACAGAAACAAAAATAAGTACAAATAAGAATAACAATTTTCTTACAGCCTCTCAATGCTCAATCAGTAGACGTCTATATTTAGCCCTGTCCTACTCAAAGAATATAGTCCAAATTTTGTGCAAGATACTAAGGATATAAGTACAAAATATAGTGTATAAAGCCACCACTATCATCATTGTTGTTGCTTTCATCATAAACATCCTCACCACGACTGATAGTATTCATTTATGACTTACTCCAAACTAGGTAATATGTGCACGTATCAAACCAATTTCATCTTCCCAACATCTCCCACTTTATCAATGAGAAAGCACAGGCCTGGGGAGAGGGAGTGACCCAAGCAAGTTCCCTTCTGCTGTAAGAGTAGACCTGAAATTCAAATCCAGACAGTGTGCTACAGAGCCAGAATTCTCCCTTTCACAAAGCGATATGGCTTCACAAGACAAGAATTTAGATTTTTGTTGGAGATGTAGTTCAAGAGGTAGAGTGCTAGCCTAGCAAGAGCAAGGCCCTGAGTTTGATTCCCCAGCACCGCCCCCCCAAAAAAAGAAAGAAAGAAAATAAGAATTTAGTTTTTTTGTTTTGGGTTTTTTGTTTGTTTGTTTTGTGCCAGGGATCGAACTCAGGGCTTGGTGCTTGCTAGGCAACATTCTAACCACTGAGCTAAATCCCCAGCCCCAGAATTTAGATTTTGAAATCAGATATAATTTATTTGAAATTTTGCCTTTTTCACTTTCTATTATAGTTTTAGATAGGGAAAATATAGCTTCTAATCCTATTTTTCATCTGTAAAATGGGGATGAAAACTATTTGTCTCTTAAATTATTCTGATGGATAAATGAAAAATTAATTTGCAAAAGACATTCAATAGCATCTGGCATGCAGGAGATATTCAACACATGGTAACTGTTGTTACTATCATTGCTGATGATGCATTTCTCCTGATATTTAAGGGAAGCTTGGTATATCATTTCTTCTTTTGAAAAATGTGAATCAGTCCTCCAATGATTTCAGGGCTGAATTTAAAGTCATTAGATTGAATTCTCGCATCCCTTAGCAATCCATTTTCATCTGCATATTCGAAACTGGCATGTAACTTACTTATTTCACGGAGCCCTTCTTTTAACACTAAATTCACTGCTTCTAACTACTTAAATTTAAACTGCCTGACATATTGATTTATAATTGCTCCTGTAAAATGTCTGTGTAAAATTGTTTTCAACAAATGACTGTTAACAAGTCTCCCTTAGAAAAATCACATCTGGATTCTCTTAAGTTAGTAAAGAATGAAGACTCCTCCAGGGGAGAGGGTTTTATTATATTACATATGCAGAGCACTGGGGTAGAAATTATAGAGGAAAGGAACAGGAAAATAGTCTAGTCTCAAAAGGGTTTACAATTTATAATAAGGAAATAAAATAAATATAGCTATTATTACATTGAAAGGCAGATGTCATGGGAGATCCAGAAAGGGAAAACCTTTTGTCATCATGAAATCAACCACTGTGTAGCAAAACGTGTCTGGATTTTAAATCCCTGTGGATCTGGGGTTAAACTCTGACATAAGTATTATTCATGACATGAACTTAAGGAGTCATGTACCTTCCCTGCACCTATAAATCTGTATCTGAAAAAGTGTGAAACTGTTCTGGAAAATTGACATAGTGATAAAATAGCATCCAATGAGAAGATAGATTGGAAAATGCCTTCCCCATTGCCTGGCATTCGAAGCAGTACTTAAAGAATTCTGTCTCTCTCCTTTCTCCTCAAATTAAAAGAACATCAGTAACATCAAAACCACAAGTTGACCCAATAAATACTTGCCAATAATTGGTTTAGTAAGGACTCATTTCTCTGGACTTTCTGAAGCCTGTTCAGGATTTAACAAGAATGCACAGATTATCTTTAGCTAAGCTATAATTGCTATCTAAACCATAGCATTTTTTGGAGTTCATTAAAAAGGAGCAAATATATGAAAATGCAAAATCCTGTATTCCTCTCTTCTCTGCAACTTCCCTCTTGAAAGCATTTTCTACTATGTCCCTCAAAGCACTTTAAATTAATATTAATCTATAAATTATGCATATAATTTAATCTCAAAAGAGTGCCTGTCCTAAAGAATGAAATATTCCTCTCTATCTAACCAGAGAACGATATAAATGGTGATGATGGCACACGCAATGGCCCCCAAGGGCCTCTGCCTCTCACTCTCGCCTCCGGCGTCTCTGTAAACCCTTCATAAAAGTGGATCTTTAAAAACAGTGCTGATGATCATTCTGTGTATGGAAAATGTTACGTACATCAACAGCAACTAAAGATTGAAAAAAAGGTATCTTTATAAATCTCGTTCAGTATATGGACCTAAAAGAAACAACTTTGTTAAAAGTGTGTATTTCCTAGGTGGTACAATTCCTAGGGCAAGATTTTAGCACTAAGGAGAAGACATTTTATTACATCTGTTATGTCAGCCAAGCATGTCCCTAAGTTCATGCCTTGGAAACCTAAATCCTGAACGCAGCAGGGTAGGGAGTGAAGCCTCAGGACTGGTGTCTGGTCACTGGGATAGCACCCACACGAATGGATTAGCTATCCTGAGGGTTGGTCACCCTTTCTCTTCCACGCAGGTCAGCTTTCCCTTCTACTTCCTGCAGGAGTTGAGGAAGTCAAAGCCTTCCCTAAAATCTGAGCAGACATCAGAGCCAGGCTCTCGGACTTCTTGGCCTCCAAAAACAAAGAAGCAAAATAAATCTCTTTTCATTTCATTATATATTACTTACTCTCAAGTATTTTGTTATAACAGCAGAAAGCAGACTAAGATAATCCGTTAGGTATTTCAAAGGATAATCCCCAGTCTACCCCTTGCTGCTCAATCAGAAACTTATGCCAATTCTTGTACCATATATAAGAAAACTCTGGTCACAAGAGGATATAAATCATGTTCCTACTCTTCCCTCCTCTATTGGGAAGGTTACAGGGAAATTCATTTCGTTGTAGGAAAAAAAAATTATTTGAATTAGCATTGAATTACACAGATTTTTGTGTTTCTGAGCGCTTTCTCAAGATTACAATCAATTTCATATTTGGTGGAAAAACCTCAAAAAGCTATTTGTCTCTTTTTCTTCTTCTTGTCCCAGTGTGGAATGTTAAGATCATACTGCTATCTCAGCCATAAATAAAAGTGTGCATAATTTAATGACAAGTTAAGGTAGCCATTTTGTTTCAGATTTCTGTTATACTTATCTATTTATTTTTGAGTCTTCTAGACTAAATGAGCCCTTATGACAAACCCGAAATCATTTTCACATTGCTAAGATAAAATTAAGTCAAACTACATAAAAGAAGGATACTATAGAAGATTATTAGGAAGTCAAAGCTGGAAAAAATTGTCAAAGGTCATCTAATATAATCTTCAACTTGATTTACAGATCTTTTCCAAAAACTCTTTAAGTTTGTGGAGGGCAAAGGTCCCTGTCATGTACTTTATTTTGTATGCTCCCACAGAGCATGAAGTTCACAGACCTACACACAATGGATTCTCAATAAATATTTCTGACAATTGTTGAAATATATAATACATAACCTTGTTGGATCCAACCTGTCAGTGCCTACTGGTGAATATAAATTATTTCCCATGCTGAGTGTCCACCTTTACAAGCTCTGAATAAAGCACATTGATGCTGAAACCAGAGGTGAAGGGCTTCGTCAGAATTTACTGGATCGTGGAGGGTGTATGTCAAGAACAGTAATGTTACTTTAATGCAGTAGTCTGGGTGTTAATATGATATATTTCTGCTATTAAATTTTTAGTGGTTTTAGGAGAAAAGGTTTTAGCACTGGGAAGAAGATATTTTACTGCATCTGGCTTGGCATTTCGAGAGAGATTCCCCAGAAATTCCTACAATCCACTCATGAAAATCTAGAGGAAAATGTTTTGTTTTTTTCTAACCCCTATTAAATAAGACATTTCATGTAAGTCTAATCTTGTCTTTTTCTGGATTAACTTTTGAACAACAAAATGTATAGAAGAGTATAGAAGTAAATATAGTAGTGGAGTGGGTTTAAAAAGATTTAAAAAAAAAAACCCAGAGACTAGATTCTGAAGGAATGTTTTTCATTATAAAATTTTGAATATTTTCTAGTCTATGTATAATAATTGCTGTCTAAAATGTCACAAAGGCATGACAAAAACAAAAATTTACTCAAGCCCTAAGCATTAGCTGTCACCCTCCTAATTTCCAAATGCAGTAAACTGAGCATACACATCTTAAAAGACTACGCGTGGCCAGGGACAACACGAGCTACCTCTTTAATCTCATGTGCGAAACCAGAGCTCACTGAGTACACACGTCTCCTCCGAGCCATGCTTGCACCTCTTAGGCCCTCAGCACAAAGTCAGCACTGAATGGTCTTTTCTGAAGTAGTAGCCTATTCCATTTATTCATTGTCATCAAGTTACTATCTATCTATTGGCTCTTTGTTCCAGTGGAAATGTAAAATTCTATGCTAGAACCTCATTCTGATGTTTTCAAGATACCAATGAAATACCCCATTCTAGCCTTAGCAGTATTAATAATTTTTAGCACTTTGCTACTGAAAATCATCACAGAATAGTGGCTTATTCCACATGCCCAGAATTAGACAGACGCTTGTTACCTGGGTGAAATTGGAAACGTTTAATTTTTCTGAATTCCAGTTTCCTCAATTCAAAGTACAGAAAGTGATGCTGATGCAGATGTTTGTTACAAGGGTTAAAACATAAAGCATCTCAAGATTTTTAGCTTATTGTTCAGCTAGTTTTCTGAGTATAACAAATATTAATTAGTTGCATTGCTATTATTAAGGTTTAAATGTGTTATCTTTTTAAACTACAAACTCTAAATATATTGTGTATCTAATGTCTGTCATGGTTTTTATGGTAACTAAATAATTTTGGAAGCAAATTAATCTTGATCTAGATGTGACACTTAAAAACATGTAAGCAGCTGGGTATGTAGTTTAGTGGTAGAAAATGTGCTTAACAGTTGTAGAACTATAGGTTCAAGCCCCCCACACACGTGCACAAATACACACGCACAATAACAATAATAATAACAATAACAGGCTGAGATTTAGCTCAATGGTAGAGTGCATCCCTAGCAAGCGCAAGGCCCTGAGTTCAATCCCAGCACCACTCCCTAAAGAAAAATAAATAAATAACAATAACAATTTGTGGTTATTTGTAGTCATTTCTCAATCTCAAAATGGCAGGTTTGTTTCATAAGATGGGCATTTTCCAGTGATTACACTGGTATAATGTTAGATATTCAAAGGCATAAGAAGGCATTTAATCATCTGAGGTACAATTCCACATCAACCATCTTTTATGGTCTTAATTTCCTCACTTGCAAAAGGAGTATATAGTAATGTTTAGTCTATAAACAAACCACATAATTTTGTTTTGTTTTGTTTTTTTGGTGCTGGACATTGAACTCAGGGCCTTGTGCTTCCAAGACAGCACTCTAACCACTGAGCTAAATCCCCAGCCCCCACATAAGGTAGTTTTGAAGACTGAAGCAAAATATCCACATAAAGTCACTTTGAAAATATAAAATGTGCTACACATGTAGGTTTGTATATTAGTCAAAATAAAGTGATAATAGCTGAGATTATGATTATGTATAAACATTTCTTTTTATGCAAATCAGATGACTCACAGGACTACTTCCATTGCTCTTATTTTTATTCCCTTAATCAATGTCTTTCATTGGTCAATTAGTGCACCAAGTGAAACAATGTACTTGCAATTTTTATGTGCAATGAAGAATTTAAGGCAGATAAAATAGCTGTAACAAGAGGATAATTTTATATAGTATATAATCATAGAATGGATGGAATGGGCTACACATTCATGTAGCAAGATAGGCAGCTTGAATTATAAAGTATCCAGAGTATGATCCCTTTTAAATAGGTACATATCCACATAAGACTCTCTGGAGGAATATAGACCGAATGTCAATACTAATTACTTTTAGTGTTGGGATTATGGAGAATTCTACTACATACATACAAAAAATAGCCAGATTTCTTTTTATAATTAGCCTGTATTACAAGCAGGAAAAGCGATATTAAACATGAGCTCTAACAAATACAAATGTATTCATTAGAACTTTTACAACTTCAAATTCTGTCATTCAAAGATGAGTCAGCTACATAAACAGATAGCAGTGTGGCCCCCCTTTGGAACAGAGTAAGGAGTGAGCTATATTGATCTCTAGCTTTGACCTATATCACTGGGGAGATAATTTGAAATCAAGACTCTCAGGGACACTGTTGGAAGCATCAGTAAGCGTGGCTCCTAGAAACCAGGACAGATGCCCTGCAAATTAGACTTTCCAGGAAAAGTAAACTCTGAATATCTTTCTTTTATAGGTATTGCTTGGCTTTGCTTATTCAAACACACATAAAATAATGTAACATTGTAGGCAGAGTTTAGGTGAGTAAGAATTACATCTTTTATTAGTATAACTCCCAGAAATTAAAACAAATCCTTTCAGTGTTATCACAATAATTTCATAAAGACCCCACTAAAAACAATGAGTCTTTTTCTTACTTTGAAGGAAAAGTTCTGAGCACAAATCAAACTTTCAGTTTTGAAGTATCAGTGATGCTCAGTAAGGCACACTGACACCTCACTAAAAACTGTTGACAATGTCTTGGGTCAATTTATGTAGTCACAGGACTGAGGGGCTCATTGACATTTAAGGACACAGATCAAGGACACAAGCAGCAAACATTCCAATGCAATGATATTTTTCCAACAAAATGACAATAGCATCCTTCTAATCATTGTTTAAAAAGTAACTGCACTCTGTTGCTATGTTCTACAGATTTCCCCAAAATATTATGCTGCTTTATGAGTTGCTTTAAGAGATTTCCTGAAGTTTACTCTATGTAAAGCTGAAAATATCTCAGCATGTTCTTCCTGATACAGATTCTGCTTCTGATGTTACGCTACTGGTAATAAGAAGAAGGATGGAAGAAAAGGAGGGAGGAAGGGAAGAAAAGAAAGAAGGAAGGGAAGCAAGGAAGAAAGGAAGGGGGAAGGAGGGAAGGAAGGAAGGAGAGAAGAAAGGACAGAGGGAAGGAATGAGCAAGCAGCAATAATGACAGGGATTGTCTAGCCTTCTTAAACTCTTTTACACTACTAGTGACATCCTTTGCTGATGAAAAAGTTACTGGCCTGGAAATAACTGTTTCATTTTTAACTTCAGTATTAATTATCCAGGTATATGGCTGAATGTTCTAGGACGTCCTAAAATGAAAAATAAAGTAAAGGCCTGTGGTGGACTTAATAACATGGTCAATTTAGGCAGGAACACCCAGGAGACTGAGTTGGTGTGGTTTTGGGCATAGAAGATCCACCTGAGGATTGTTGCCGACACAACATAAAGGAGAACGGGAGCGGAAGAGAGTTGCCAGCTGTTTCATGAGAAGCTCTGTTGTGGCTGGTTCTCCTGAAGGGAACTTGGCTGTTCTTTTTGCAGAAGGAGCCCGGGGCCTTGCTGTCATCAGGAATGGCTGCTGCTCACTTCAGGGGAGCTCTGGTCTTCATCTCCACAACAAGCATCATATCCTGGTTCCAGGATAGATTTCTTCAACCATTTAGTGCAGACACGGATGTACATGGGACAGTGCCGTGGGCTCCCAGTCTATGATTGGATCTTTCAGGCCTCCAGTGCACAGACAGACGTTCTGCACTCTTCCTGCATTTGGCTTGTGTGTGTGAAGGTTGTAACTTGTACTTGTCCTGTATTAAATCTGCTCTCTTGCAAACCACTGACTCTAGAAAGGTAGCTAATACAAGCCCTAACCAAGACACATTCACATTTCCTTCTGAAATGAATATTCATTTTTACTTATTTTCATCTCAAGAAATGCCATATTTCTAAGCTGTCCATTACCTTGTCTTTCCCCCTCATGGTTTAAATGTTCCTCACTTAAACATGAGCAGTGAAACCCTGAACAGCGAACACTGAGAAGGAAGTTGTTTGGGACGTATGAATTTAACCCGCACCTTGACTTTGATATCTTTCATTTCTTGTAAATTCTTAGTGAAGTGTGTGAAAATCCCATTCACAGCATTACTACACTGCCTTGAAAACAACAGTCATGTAATGCACTTTTTCCTGATTGAAATGGATCCAGAGTCAAAGATTCCAAAGAAAAGGCACAACTGGAAAAATTGTAAAAATATACTGTCTTTATTGGTAGATTGGGTAAATTATTTTAAAAATTGAAATAATAATTATTTGCTCTAAATCAAATTTACTAATTCCCTTTTACATTGTAGAGATTGCCCTTGGTTACATTTATTAAAAAAAAACAGAATTCATGTTTCTTTCTGCTACATCCTTATTAAAATGATACACTAAGAAACGCATAATTTGTTTTAGGGTTTATTGTCAACTCAATCATAAATATCTCTTCATCTCACCCTACTGGCCTCACCTTGCTTCAACCTGCTGAGTATTTCCTGCAATCTGTTTTATTTATCATGTACCATTGGCAAATGAGATTGCTAATTAGTTTATGCATTAATTACTTTTCCATCTGCATTCCTTTTTAGAAAAACAGGTACAGCAATGGCAGCTAATTAAGACTAAGGGTGGCTCATTACCTCTCTCCTACTAGGTCATCTTTCTAATCCACATGTTCTTTGTTTCCAAATATGTGTGGGAAAGCCACACCTTCAAAGGAGCTTTATTAAATCTTGGTCAAATAAAACTTCACTGTGATTCTGTCCTAGTGTAGATGAAGCAGGCAACTGTTACATCTTAAGAGATGGATATGATGAAAGTAAATATTACAAAATAAAGCTATAGAATATATTATACATAAACAATATACAATATGAGCAGTAAAATTACATTATTCACTTATTTTAATAGTTTCAGCAAACACGTGTTCTCACTGACACTAAATTAAAGCACAAATGTGGAATTTTGAAAACAATTAATGGAATGACTACCTATATCTTTATTTTTCAGGATCTAAAACCAAAATGTTTAGCTGCCTCAAAACACAAATGTGTGTGCAAAGTATGTGTCTGTGGGTGTGTATGTAAAAGCAGAGCAAACTGTCCGAAGTAAATTGGTTTTTAAAAATTCGTAAATGTTCTGTCTTAAAAAGCAAAACCAATATTACACATTCATTCTAAACATGGTAATAAGAATACTGCAAATTGGCAGCTGGATTAGGATTGGTGGGGGATAGAGGGGGAGAAGGAAGGAAGGAAGAAAGAAAGAAAGAGAGAGAGAGATGATTATGAATTGTTAATAAAAGTTTTCTTTGGGGCTGGGGATTTAGCTCAGTGATTAGAGTGCTTGCCTTGCAAGCACAAGGGCCTGAGTTCGATCCCTGGCACCACAAAAAAAAAAAAAAAAAGTTTTCTTCGTTCTTTTACTCACATAATTCAGAGTGACAGCTGATTAACATAACATGTACCTTCCAGAAATTTCCCTGACTTCCCCACTGTGGTAATAATCATGTAGATCGACAGATAGAGACAGGTAGGTGCCATCGCCAATGTTTGCACTTCGTGTACATGTTGTTAAAACTGCATTTGCCAGAGACCACAGGAATCAGCCTGCACTCTGACAAATTTGAGTAACTGGGGCAGAGGGTGGAGGACAGGCATGCCGGAGGGTCCATGCAGGTTCCCCAGCAGGAGTAGAGAGGGCAGCCTCTGGTTATAGGCCAAGCCCTGCTGAAGGGTCAGAAGAAGGGCGCCAAGGAAACTAGCACCCGTCCTAGACCGGCTGCTGGCTCTGAAATGCACTCAGAAGTGGGATTCATGAGTAGAGGAGCCTGCTCCTGTCACATCTGCCTTTCTCCCCAGCCTGATTTAAAAGTAGGAGTGTCTTTTTTTCTTTTTTCTATTCCATCCGCACTTTTAAAAAATCCTATCCAAGCAAATTTTCATCACTCTTTAACTTCCATATTTTGCTCCCGTAATATGTAGATATAGAGGTAGATATATAGATAATAGATGTATAGATAGGTAGGCAGATGCATACTTTGTATGTATAAGGTATACTACATAGAGTTTTAATTCACAAAATAGGAAATGAGGTAATATACATACTTTGTGCAATTTACTTTTTTATATTTAGCAATCTAAAATCACTTTTTAATGTCATTATATTGTGATTAATTTTAATGGCTATAAAATATTAAAAAGTAACCAGTTTTCTACATTATATTTTTCCACTAGCTTACTATTTTAAATTATTCTAATACACATATTTATACACACAACACTCGCACATATCCTTCAATGCTTCAGCAAGTGGCTAAGAACTTTAGCACCTTTTCTTTTTCTTTTTTTTTTGGTTTTTTTTTTTTTTTGTTTCTCAAATTTAGCACCTTTTCATGTCCCTTATATAATCATTTGCTTATTTTTTATCTATCATTTGTCTTTTGTATCTCACTGACTAAAACTGAATTTCAAAGAAATGATTGGACACCCTCACTATTACTTGCATAGTAGAGAAACATAAATGTTCAAGTAAAAGAGACACAGGTCAAATAGGGGAATTCTTCTTAAGTGGTTTGTCTTCCACTGTCTACAATCTAGAGGGGAGTTCACTGTTCTCAACCAGTGCTGAGATCAACCTGTTCAAGGCTTGATCTTATGCTCATTTAGGCTACAAATTTAGTTCCTGCTTTGCAATGTGGGCTTGGTAAAAACTGTCTTCATATGACAGAAAATCAAAGTATAAAACAAGAACACAAATGTGAATTGCTTTGGTAATGAAATATTTCAATTATTTTCAATCTACATTTTATTTAATGTATAATTTTCATGGAGTATAATCATATAAACTTAGTAGATGCTGTAAAAATCTCACACCAAGGCTATGTCATATAAATTTGTGTTTAAAAATCCCTGTACAAACTCTTGGTCGTGATTTTCTTTGAGTCATCTTGGCTTTGGACAATTTCTTCCTCCTTCAATTTGTTGATTTATAACAAACATCTAAAACAACCCAGTGATAAATATTAGGGGTCCTCCAAACACGTTTTGACTAAAAAAATCTTGTTTCAGGGGTAAAACATTCTTTTCTCATAGACCTTATGAATGAAAATAATTATGGTCAGTACTTTTCCTTACATTATGGTCAGTACTTTTCCTTACATTTAACATTAGTAAAATCTCATCTAAAACATTTTAGCATATATAACTTTTATTTTCTATTTACCATAAATAATATTTTCATTTACTTGGCAATCACAGATTTTTAAATATTTCATCTATATTGAGCAAATTATAAAAGGGTTGCAAATAAAATTTATCCCTGCTCATTGTTTTAGAATTCAATGTGTCCGCCATGTGAATCTATAAATATGGATGATTTCCTTCAAAACTTTCTGTTCTTTGACTTTTTTACATTGGTCTGCTATCTCTTAAATTTTAGATAACCCTTCCACCTAGAGGTTAGCCAGATCCAATTGGATTTAGTGAATCCATTGATCATTAACTGTATTGGTAAGGTGGATGGATAATCACAGAAGAACATGGTTAGTCTCAAATATTAGATATTCATTATGAATGGTATTAAACTAAGAATAATTCAAGGTAAATATTGCAAACCAGGCATATAGTGAGGTGATGCATATATGAATTGTTGAACAAAAATAGGAGGAGATGGCTGTGAGCTGGAGAAGGAATGAGGGACCCATGGTCCTCTTGCCATGTTCTTTGAGTAGAAAGACACTATGGGAACACAATGTACAAGGCAGCTGTATATGAAAAAAGTGGGGGATAAGTTGGGGTACACTGATCAACATCAAGTGATTCACACAGTACTCTAATAGAAAAGGGATATCACCTAGTTAGGCAAACCTGGGTCTAAATCGAGGACTCTCTAGCTATGTGACGTTAAAAAAGAATTGTTAACATTTTTAATCTCAGTTTTTAATGTAAAAATGGAGATTCAAAACACATACATGGATATGGAGCTATTACAGACTGCTAGTTGGAACATAAAATAGCATAATCACTTTAGACTCACATAATGGAATACTATACAATGGGAATGAATTAATTGTACATAAACTACAGTATTCCAAATTATGCATTAATCCAACACATTAAAAGAAGCCAGATGGAAAAGTTTATACTATGTGAATGCATTTATGCAAAGTTCAAAAGTTGACAAAAATACACTCTCAGGAGTCAGCAATGAGGATTGAGGTTGCTAGAGGAGTCTGAATTCTGGGTAATTTTCCCAGGGCTTGAGCAGTGTTCTGAAATCCCAATAATGTTCTATTATCTGCTCTGAATGCCAAATACATACATGTGTTTACTTTGCAAAAAATCATTAAACTACACTTGTGATCTCGCACCCTTCAGATTGCTTAGTACACTTCAATAAAACTTGCATTTTAGATTTTTATCTATGCAGCTCTTCTGGCAATTTGTAGCTAGTATTTTGTTTTATTTTATTTTATTTTATTTATTTTTTTGTGGTGCTGGGGATCAAACTCAGGGCCTGGTGCTTGTGAGGCAAGCTCTCTAACCACCGAGCTAAATCCCCAGCCCCTGTAGCTAGTATTTTAGTTCCCCTTATTATTTTTCTGTCTTTCCTAATAGGATGTGTAGGAGGACAGGATCAGTTAACAGAAAACAGATTGGCAGATCAGTATGCTTGGGCAGTTATCCCAAAGGAAAAAAAAGAATTAGGTTTATACCAAAACCTGTATGAAATGTGTACAACAGCTTTACAAGTACTTTTGAATACGCCAAAACTGCAAACCATGAAAATAACCCAGATATTTCTCAGAGCATGATTATTTATACCGAAAGTAGTATATTCACACCATGGCACACTATTTCACAATAAAAAAGGATTTTATATGCAACGACCTTAAAAGAGAACTGTATACTAAATGGGGTTTTAAAAAGCCAAACTCAAAAGACCACAGAACATATGAATCTATTATATACCACACTTAAATGTTATAGAAATAGAGTACAGATTAGTGGTGGCCTAGGGTTAGAAATAGGTGTGTGTGGGGGGGGGTGTCAAAAGGGATGTGGATATAGTAATAAAGGGGCAGGCAACATAAGGATCCCTTGTGCTGACAGAGAAAACTGTATCTTGACCAAGGTGGAGGGTACCATGAAACTTCACACATAATAGAATTGCATAAAACTGAACATGTACATGTACAATTAAAACTCAGAGATTCGGAATAAAATCACAGAACTGTGTTAAAGTTAGTATTATGCTATAATCTTGCAAAATGTTACAATGGAAAAACTGGGTAAAGGATACTTGGAATCTTTTTATACAGTCTCTTATAGTGGAACATGGACTGACAAAATATAAACTTTAAAGTTTTGGACAGTGAGAAGGTGATCAAGAATTTGATAATGTGCTAATCTTGTAAAATAAATAAATAAATAAATTAAAAAAAAACAAGTTCGACTGTGTGTGCACCCTCATTTAATCAAAATCTACAAAGGGATGTGAACAACAAAAGCTTTATAATAAATTCAACCAGGACTCAAATACTGCATAGACATTAATATTTTTGAAACTGTATTTCTCTTAGATAACAAACCTAAAGGACAAGTGTTTTTGTGTGAGTATGGGGTAGGGATTGATTATTAAAGGAGCAGAAATGAAACTGGAAAATCTGGAAACTGGAAGTCCTGTCCCAAGATTTTAATACACGGTCCAGGTAACATAAATATGTTGAGGCACATGGCGACTATATTCTTTGAGTGGCAAAAATGTTTTATGTTTCACATTATAAAAGCAGTAAGTACTTACAGAGAATTTGGAAAATCAGAAACATAAGTGGATGCATATTTAAATTTTCCTGGTAAAAACTTCTATAATATTTTGGTACATATACATAGTCTTTTGTAATCCTAGAAGATGTGTGTGTGTGCATGTGTGTGTGTGTATATATAAAACGCTGATTTTGTGTATTCTGCCATGAATATATTTCCCAAAATGAAATTGATTTTAAAAGTTATTTGTGATACATATACAATAAATATTATCATATAAATACCATATTAACCAGCTCCATAATACAATACCATAATATAACCATATTATATAAGGGCACATTAAATAGTATGTGCCCTTATATAATGCTACCTCACTTCTGTGGTCTTCCTCACCAAACCAATAAACCCTGTATAATCCTTACAAAAACATCACACAGATCCCAGGTGAAGTTTATTCTACAAAATACTTGACTAGTAACTTCTTAAAACTGTCAGGGTCATGCAAAAGCAAGGAAAGTCTGAAAGCTATCAGAGCTCAGAGGAGACTCAAAAGACATGATGACTAAATGTAGCATGGCATTCTGGATGTGATCCTGGAACAGAACAAAACTGGTAGGTAAAACTCAGGCAATCTGAATAAGGTATAAACTTTAGTTAATAATTGTGTTCCAATATTGGCTCACTGATTGTGACAAATGTACAACATTAATGTAAGATGTTAAAAAGAAGTAAACTAAATATGGACTCTATGGGAAGTCTCTGCACTATCTTCAAATTTGTTCTCGAAGTGTAAATAATATTTCTTTAAAAAATAATGTGAAGGCCATTTTTAAATAGTTTCCAGATTTTTATTTCCTTGATAAAAACACTAAAAATATACTAAAAACACTAAGAAAGAACTGTTTCTTGAACTTTAAATTTTTTGCATCTTTTGATGTATAACAAATTAATTCTGAAAAATTTGTGCTTTCTAGGCTTAAATTTCAACCCAAATTGCATGGATGTCTTTATTATCACTCCTACAATGCTTGCTTCCTTTGGAAATAACAACAGAAATTACTCTGATGTATTCCTTTGTTAAAAGAACCGGTCTTTCAGAGAGGGGAGGGGCAGGAGGGGAAAGAGATGAAAAAAGAATTAAGGTGCATTATACACATTTGCTAATTCCTCATCAGAAATGTAATAATTATATATGGCAAACATGCATTACAAAAAAAAATAAAAATTGAAAAAAGAGAAATCTTCTCTTTCATTCAGAGCAGCAATATATTGAAATATTTCCTAGGCATCTATATTTTATAATCTGTAAACTATGTTTCTATTTTTCAAGCTTTTATTTTTTAATCATTCTAAAAGACATTAAGACTACTAACTTGTTAATTTACTTGTTTCAAAATACTTAATTTCTAGTTGCATTTATGGAACTTTTGAATTACAATAGTCTAAAATTTAGATATATGATAATTTGTAGTTTTCTTTTTTGACTTCTGATTATACAACTATGCTTCATTATTAAATCAGATATATTTTTGTTTTATTCATTTTTATTTCAATTAGTGTAATTTCCATGTAATTTGTTTGCATTTGTATATGATTTGCAGAACTTTTCATTGAAGGAGTTAGTGACTTTGAGAGTATTATTTTTAAGTAATGATGTTTTCCTACTGAATTCGCCTCCTGATTTATTACACCGCAAGTTCATGTTTTTGTCTACTTTGTGAATATTTCATTTGGTAAATCTGTGGATTTTTGTTCCAATACTCCAATGCCACAATTTTTAAGCTTACATTACGAATGTATATAAATGTTGATAAATTGTGTAACTGAGTACGCATTAGTTGTTATACTTGAAAGTGTTTCTTTATAATTCTTGCTAATTATTTTTCTAAATGAGTCATAAATTCATAACTTCAAGTTCAAAAAATCACCCTATGATTTTTACTAGATTTGCATAAAATCTAAAAAGGGAAGAAATGGTTTATCATATTCAATTTTCCCATCTGTGGACTTGATATGTCTCTCCATTTTTAAGTCTTCTTTTGCATCTCTAGCAAAAATATTCAGATTAGTTTAGTTAAAAAATTCTTGTTAAGATTTCGTCCAAGCAGTTTTGCTGCTGCTCCTGTTCTGAATGAAATCTTTAACCACATGAATTCACTTACTTATTATTGCTGATATGCCACCTCTCAAGTTTTGTACTTTTATGATTTATGTGGCTAAAATTGAATTTATGTTTCAGTTCCAACAGTTTGATCCCCTTGAATTTTCCAGGAAGAAACTCTGATCACACACGAGCAATGATAATTTTGAATTTTCCTTGCTATTAATCCAAAATATTATTTCAGTTTCCTGGTTTATTGCATTGCTAGACATGTCAAAAAAAAAAAAAAGTGAACATCATTTGTCTAATTTTCATAGTATTTCTGCTATATATTTAGTATTACAAATGATCTTGTATATTGATTTTAGTAATTGTATCAAAATGTGCTGTATATTTTTTCTGCTATGGAAAGATAATAAACATGATACTAATATTAAACTGGAAAATAACATGCCCCAAATCTTAATCCAGTACTGTCAAAGGGCCTATCATTCTTTTTATATATTTTTTTTTAAATTTTGGAGGTACATTTTGGATATACATAATGATCACATCCATCATACAGAATTTGTACCAGATTCTTTTTCCACATTTAGCTGTCTCAAAACTCTCTGACCCTTTCTGTGCTTTGGCCTTCCTTGGTTAGTTCCTCCACTTCCTCTGAGGCTAAACTGTGCATGACCTTCTATAGAAAACCTTGGTAGATAGACAGTTTCCTTCACCCACTCCAAGACTACACCACTTCCCACATGGCCTGGCACACCTTATACAGTGGTCTAACACTTCAACACACAACTCGCAAACTATTCACTTGATCCTCAACTAGAACCTTCATCAGGGAAGGAAACTCGTATTATTCAACTACATATTCCTGGGACAACCATGGTGCCTGAAAAAACATTTTTAGTATATGTGCTGCTGAAGTGCACACAAGAAAAAATATTTTAGAATTCTTTCTAAAGCAAAATGTGATCTTGATATTGATATCCTAGAAATACAAAGGTGAATCATAGCTTTTTATGTTCCATTTGTTATGTGTCTCCGTTTAATTTTAGTGACTATAACTTAACACTCTGTGGATAGTTTGTGTCCCAAATTCTTATATTTATTAAAGAACATTTTACTAGTTTAACATAATGCATTAAGGGTGCTGGAAAAAGAATTGAGCTCCAATTAAAAAAAATCTATAAAGAGACCTTATGATTTTGATTTAACAGACATGGAAACTGGCTCAGAAGTTATTGTTGAGTTAGAGAACTCAGAGTCGAACCCAGGACTTTTGTAAATTCAAAGCTGTGGCCCATAACTGCCCACTTGTACAATCTTCCACTGCAGTAAAAGGCATTTTACTTCCAAGAAAAATGCCTGTCTCGTGTTGACTATATAATCTAGGCTGGAGGTGACACTCCCAGACCGAAGTCTAGAAAAAAATGCTTGAGTTCCTGGAATATAAAACTGTGAAAGTCAGTGTCAAATGATATTTATGTTAAAAATACACTTTGGGATTGTAAAGAAATTATCATTACCGGACTCCAAGGGAAGAAAAAAAAAGCTGAAATAACATTAAATGAATTCCATTTTGAGATTGATAACACTGACTTTCATTTATGAGGCTGATTTACCCATTTTAATTTTTTTCTTTTTAAAGTATAAACAGGTACATGATTATCAAAATATACTTAATTGTATTGCCTTTCTTCCACCTTAATTAGAACTTCTCAGTAGATCTTTCAAAATCACTATTTCCACAGTGAGAGATCACAGAATTGTACAGGTACCACTCAAAACTGACACACAACTAGAGTTTGGGACCTTTCAGATCAGGCACAGGAAACTCATCCCCATCCCTAGCACATAACAAATCAGTCTTGGGCCTCAATTACCAGTAGAAATGACATTTTCTTATTTCTACTGATCTTCATATACTGACATTCACAATTTAGTCTCATTTTCTTCTGCATCCTAACTCTTTTTAGAACAAGATACATTTGATGACAATTGGTTGATTAACTCAAAAACCATGCAATACTGCTGTTTGTCATATTTTTTTCACGTATCCATTTCTAATTTGCTATCGAATATTTTTTTCTCACTGACTCCTTCTAACACTTCCTAGGTTCTGACAATTTTGTTCAAATTTTATCTTTGCATGATATTTTACCCTACCTACTCTGTATAAAACATGAGCACAATCCTGCTCTTGTAGCCATTTCAGAGCATTTTCTCCCTAGTGTGCAATGTTCTTCTGTTTTACATGTGCTACTTTTCTTATGCTTTGCCGCCATCCTCACACTGCATCTAAGACCCCACTAAACTCCTTAGCTATACATCTTGACCTGGCAGAGAATCCTCACAGGTACAAGAACGATCTGTCATGCTGGATCACATTCCCGTTCAACCCCAGCCAGCTTTGTCTCTTTTGTCTTGAGAAAACCAGACACAGGCAAGAGAGGAGAAAGGATACACTTTAATATGTACAAAGCTGGCATGCAATACATAGAAGAGGCTCATTCCATGATTCTGGAGAGCTAGTCCATATGTAAATTATAAGGAAGGAATTTTCATTTGATAATACAGAAATGCAGTATGAACTATAAAAAATGGAACATACTGCCTTTGAAAATACTATTTCTCATCACTACCATTTCCAGTCCACATGGAGAAACTACCTCTGGAAGATCTTTGAGTGAGTTCAGACTGTGCGTTAGCCTCAAGAACTCCTTCTTCTGCTTGTCTGTGCTTCTCTCATTTTCCCTCACTGCAGTTCAGCTGTCTCCATGTGGTTGCTACAAGCCCAATCATAGCATTCAGTTGAGAGCGTCTTTTTTTGTCCATGTTCATGTTTCTTTTCAAGTGAAGCCCTCACGCCCTCCATAGTTTGGAGCTCGTTTCTTGAGTCGCCTGCTGTTGCTTGGAAGATGTCAGGACTGGCTGACACTATTTCCTTTCTGTGGCTGAGGAGGAAGAGCTGAGACTATGACTGAGAGACTCCCAGGAGCATGTGTCAGGGAAAGAGGATGTCAGGCAGATAAAACCACATAAACTAACACAAAACAACCAAAGTGATACCATTTTCACACAGATCTGGAAACTAGCATTAAAAATAATTTCTCCTAAAGAATTCACATGCACTCAATTAGATGATTAGTATAGCCCTGATAACTCAGAAGCACTAGGTTCTGATATCTGATTTCACATGACTTCTCTTGACGAAGCACCCAGCTGCATGAACATCTCCCTGTACATCAGATGCCAGTCACTGCCAGAAACATTTAATAATATTTGTCTTAAAAAGTTTTGTCTGGGAATGGAGTCCCATCTTTATTTTATTTAAATTCCCTTTAAAATGGTTTCCAAGTTTTTACCTCTTCCTGTGTTGTATGCTTGCTGGATGTGGGCATGGAATGGCAATCCTTTGAATCTATGAGTTTCAGGTTGGTTTGCATATGAGCCCAAGTAGAGGAAAACATGGAAGATACCTGATTATTTTGGTTTTCTCCACCAGAAAACAGTGCTTTGCTTTCAAATTAACAAATGACTAATCAAGATATGACACTATTTGTGAGAGTTTAGGGCTTTGGCTGACATTTAGTAGATGGTGAATTGGAAAAGACTCAGTACTAGAGAGCTTGACTTGGATGTCTCAGGGTCTCTGGTAAGTGGCCAGGATGAGAGAGGAACAAAGTAATTGAGATAGCCAGAAAGAAAACTGTGTATCCATACCAACACTTTTTAACTAATTTTTTTAACAGGCTGTTAAAGGGGACTTTTTTGAAGAAAGTTTCAATTAGCTCTTGGTAAAAAGTGCCAAAGTTTGTATTTAAGAAATACAAGAGAGCTCCCAAATGTGTGAATAGTTTCAAAGGTATCAAGGAAACATTAGCCATATGGAATGGAGGTGGATTACTTTATTTTTGTGGTTGATAATGGTGTCAGCAATATGTAGGGAAGTTGTGAATATAAAAAGCCAGTTACACAAGAATCATGATTTGTTTACTGCCTTTGGATCCAATTCCTAATATAACAAATTGTGAATGCATTAAAATATTTTATTTTATTCTTGGCAGTAGATAAATACACATAAATCATGTTATATTCTCTTTCTTGCTATTCACTAATAATTTTATATTACTAGGTTTGTTGGAAGTAGAACCTGGATGGGGAGGGTGGAAAGAATATGATATACTGTAGGCAGATGACCATCATTATGTATTTGTTTATCAGCTTTTATAAAGTTCCAACGATTAATATTTTATCATTTAAAAAGACAGATATTCTACAGTAATACTGGTGATTTTGGTGGAAAAATGTTTTATGATTATTATTTTAGAGGGTAAATGATAATCATCTTGGTCTCTCTATAAGCAATATTTTGGTACAACTCTATATGTTAAAGTGGTAAACTCAGCAGTATTTGGTAATTCAAGATTTCCACGGGCGCTTCAGTATTCAGTGTTTTTCATAGCATTGAGCCTCAGAAGAAGAGAATCACACACAAAATCCTGCAAATAGTTGTCTCTTGGTATTTTTTTCACTGATCTGACTCAAGTTACCCAAGAACTTACCTTTCTGTTGCAGGGCAACTTATAAGTCTTTGAAGAGATGGCTTTTGTATGGATCATGACCTACTCTGTATCAGAGCTGCTGAACAGAGTTTCAGTGATACTTGGATTTTATTCTACTGGAATGCATGTGAACAAAAGCTTGACTCACAGACTCCAAAATGTGGAGGGCTCCAGGGAACAGTCTGGCCTCCGAACTTTAGCAGATCTTAATTTAGGCTAACAGATGATGTATAGCCCTCACTTGTTATTGGACAACGATGATGAGATATTCCATATGTTCCATGATCTTTTTCTGCTTGTTTTTCACATGGTGTTAAAATTTTCAACCCCCTGATGTCAAATTAGGAGCTACAAAGTAGCCATTGATTGTAAATTCCTGAGAATCTAAAATGATTCCTATTTCAGATTAATAAATAACATACTACCGGTATCCTGGAAACCTCCTGTTGTAGTCAGAGCTCTTCACTGTAAAGGAAACATTCGAATATGTATGGATCTTTTACAAAGAAAAAGAGATTTATTCCAAGAAAGTGACTCATGTGATTATGAAGGTTGACAAGCTCTAAGAGCTGCAGGGTAAATTGCTGACATAGAGACCTAGAAGAGCCGACAATATGTTCTAGTCAGAAAGTTAACAGGCTTCAGACCAAAGAAGAACTGTTTCAGTTCAATTTCCAAGATGGGAAAGAGCCAGTGTTACAGAGAAAAGGAATTAGGCATGAACAATTATTAGAGGAAGAGCAGCTTTTTTGTTCTACTCGGGCTTTCAACTGATTGAATGAAACCGACTCACATTCGGATCAGCAATCTAGTTTACTTAGAAATATAGGGTTGTTTTAGTTACCTTTTTCTCGTTGTTGGGACAGAATACTTGACACCCAAAGTTAGGGGAAGAAAGGTTTATTAGCTCACAGTCTGCAGAGGTTTCAGCCTATAGTCCGCTGGGTCCGAGGCAGGGCGGCATGGCAGAGGCAGGGCCGGGCGGCCGGCAGCCCACTGGCAGCCCACCGGCAGCAAAGTAAAGTGAGGAAATGTAAGGAATGTATGCAAATAAGCAATGTAAACAAGCAGCTAGTTAGCTTCTTCCTGTATCTTTTATCTAGGCTACCTGCCCCCAGGGCGGCCCGCATTCTTACTCCCAATCTCAGTCTCACATCCTCGATCTCAGCAGAACGATGCCAAACCGGTCAATAGATCAATTTAATAATCACACACTCTAGATCCAGCTATCTCTTACCACATGAGGCTTTGGGGGGACATCTAGACACAAACCATAACAAGGGTTAAAGTTAATCTCATCCAAAACATTCTCACAAAAAATCTAGAATTATGATGGATCAAACATCTGGATACTCCATATCCCAGTTAAGTTGATACATAAAATTAACCATCACGCTTCCTAATCTTCAAATATGAACACACACACACACATTCACACACACACACATTTTATAGTATTTACTGCCTCTGTGTTATCTTTCTGCAAAGGTTATCCATATACACATGTGGAGTTTTAGTCTGTTCATTCCTAGTGGCGTATACTGTTGCATTTTTACAAATATAACAAAATATACCTATCGTACTTTACTATTAATAACATTGGGGAAGCTTACAATTTGTGCTGCTATTTATGTCCTTGGTTAACATCTGCATAGATTTCATATGGGCAGGTAGTTGGGAATACAACTGCTGTATTATAGGATATACATGTGATGATCATTAGAATAGCTTCTATAAATAAGCCATTTGGGCCAAGCATGCTTTCATATTGGATGATGTGATCAGGGTGTCTTACATTTTATTTCCCAATCCTTTTACAAAGAAAATGTATACGTATGCATAATCCCAAAGATTACAAGAACAAATATTCTTCTTTGTAAACTATCCATTTCTTTATCACAAAGCCCTGAAATTCCAAAAACCAATGGATTCATGCACTTAGCAATTGTCAGACATCGATTCATGTGCTCATGGAGAAATATTGCTGAATTTATGCCTTTCTTGACCACTGTGGTTTGGACGGGGCTTGTCCTGTAATGGCTCATCGCCAAAGCCTTGTTGCCAAATCCAGGATGATTGGACAAGAGGTGGTGGGACCCTAAAATGGGGCACTTAGTGGGAGTCTTTAGGTCAGTTGTCACAGGCCTTCACAAGGGAGTGTGGGACAGCAGTCTTTCTGTGGCTTTCTATGTCGCAACGTGATCTCTTGCTCATATGCAAGCTCTAGCTAAAATACCATCTGTCATTTGGTTCACCAAAGACCAAAGGAATAGGGGCCCCTATCTTGGATTTTCAGTTTCTAAAACTTTGAGTTAAATAAACCTCTTCTCTTTGTAAATTCACTAACTTCAAATATTTTGTTATAGTGATAAAAAATGAACTAATACACTTCATTTATAATTAATTCAGTTGTTTTTTCCAACTTCTGTAAGAATTCAAAATTTACATATGTACTTCTTCTAAAAAAAAAACTTAAGAAATATATAGAAAATAAAAGTAGACATTCTTCTCTAAATTTTCTAAATTACACATTTAATCTGCCATCTTTTAATCTTTAAATAGACAAGTAACCTTTTCTTTCCAAATATACTTCTAGTTTCCTAGCAGATATCTTCATGACCTGATTGCTTCCCCAATGTTTTCCTTTCCTAATCTCATTCCCAGGGACCATGTTTACTTTCTGAAGTAGACCAGCTAGTTCCCATTCTGGGCCTTAATCACCAGCCTCCTCCCCACCCTTCTCGTGAGGATCAATTTTGAGCCTCATTGTAGAAGACAGAAAAGAATCAGAGACAATGAGCTACCAGCTATCATCACACTGGACAGTCCTGGTCCGAACTGCAGCTCTCTTTCCTTGCTGGCTTGTTTATTCCACTCTACAAGCTTCTTTCTCTGGAAAAACGTCCTGGTCTCCCACATTTGCATGAGGTTTTCCTCTTGTATTCCAATAACTGTCTGTGCCCATGATTCTAACACATTCATTTGCTTACTTGTGGCACTGCTGTCATTAGGTTTTAGGCTACTTGCTGGTAAGCTTCAACATGCTCATGGTAGATTTAAAATTCCTTCAAGAAAGTCATTCATTGTTTTGTCTCATAGTTTTATTTTCTATGTGTTACCCCTCAATATTATATAAATAATGCATGTGTTTATTACTTGTCCCATCCCGCTCTGTTACGCAGGCTCGGTAACCCCTGGGAATCTGCTGGCTTGCACACCACTATGTATTTTCCCAGCATTCATGAGTGAGCAGAACACATAGAAGACTCACATTGAGTAATTTAAATGAATAAATAATAGGCAGTAATAGTTTCGATGAGAAGATGTACTATGAAAAGTTCACATTTGTACCCCTTACTGGAGCATTACACATATCCTTATACAAGTTCAGGTAAATCGCTGGGTTATGGGATTTGCTTAGTTGTTGACTTGTTTCTAAAGGGAACTAGGTGGTAGTTTTTGAGCATCCAAGGACACACTGAATGCTTATTTCTGTGAGTCTGAGATACAAGAGTTGTGCTTGACATTAAAATATTATTAATTAACTCTATTTAAATGATATTCATTGAGAATTCATATCAGTCTATTGAGGCTGCCATAATGTAATACCACTTACACAAGAGAAACTTATTTTGTCATAATTCTGGATGCTGTAATTCCAGTACAATGCTCAGCAATATTGGTTTTTGGTAAGGGCTCTCATCCTGGCTTGCAGATGGCTACTTCTGACATTCTCCTCATACGGCCTTCCATTGGTGAGTACCTAGTAAAAAGTGTCTTTGATAAGAACATTACTAGTAGTAAATCATAACCCTGCATTTACAACCTCATTTAACATCAACTACCTCTTTTTACACCCTACCTCCAAATACAGTTACATTGGGCATTATAGATTATAGGGTGAGAGAATCTCCTCCATGCTGAGGTTCAAACTGAATCTCAGAAATGAAACTGATAGTGGACTGGTTAAGAGAAGATGAAACATACAACCTTTTCCACGCACAGGGGCATCACAGCACGGTAAGTACCCAGTAAACCAAAGAGATTTAGAAGGGTATATAACTGGCTTTGCAGATAAGACAAATGTGGAGTTTATATTGAAACTTTCAGAAAAACAGTAACTACTTTAAGGATAGACAATCATGTGGGTCAAAATTCACCTGTTCCTTAAGTACTAGGTTTGATTTTTAGTTTCTTTCTTTGTAGCATCAGTTCAATCTTCTCTGGTTGATAACATATCAAGGGATAGAAGGCAGTTGTGTTCTTTTTGATACACCAGATTTTCAGGAGGTACTCCAGAGAAGGCACTTCAGAGAAAAGCCTCTTTTCAGCATCTGTTAATTTCTATAACATTTACTTTAAAATAATCAACATATAAGGGTGCCATATTTTAGGGTGACATCTCTGGACTCATTTTGGAGTTGGTATAAGAATTTGGGTAGGACACACTTCAGTCCATGGTAGAAAGCAATGATTGAAAGCTTTCAGACAGTCAAATTTTGGTGAAATCTTTCTTCCTTAAGACAGGTTCATGCATTTCATGTGAAGATCTTCTCTGAGGGACGTTTGAAGGATAGTTTGATGTGGTGACGAATCTTTCA
The DNA here is from genome assembly GCA_004026905.1 of Hystrix cristata. NCBI lineage: Eukaryota > Metazoa > Chordata > Mammalia > Rodentia > Hystricidae > Hystrix > Hystrix cristata. Next base: position 73,914 of record PVJO010004609.1, read on the forward strand.
ATGTCAAATTATTTCAAGTCTTATTGCAAGTCTACCTAGTGCCCCAACTTACTGAGTAATGTGGGAGGCAGATTTTATTGTTTTCAATAAAAGACAGAGATTTAATGGGCCCTAGAGAATTAGTCCTCCCCACCATCCCATGGGGAAAGCGATGAAACAAACATTTCTTGATGGTAAGGCATAACTGATATCCCTGAATTTGCTTAATGAGGCTGCGAAAGCTTGATAAACAGTAATAAAAGAAAGGGAATAGCACTATTACTTTAGGTGGAATGTTGAAATCATTATTTCCTTTAAAACATTATGCAACCACTAACATTTTCTTTAGAAAGTAAAGGATTGTCAAAAAAAAAATTCATGTCCAACAGTAAAATGACCTGTTATAATCTTCTCTATTTTATGACAAGGTTATATATTCCAATTTCACTTTCCAGCCAGTAAACCAAGGCCAAAATCATTTTAGATCACTTTTTCCCTGAGGAAATGAGAACAATAAAACAAGATAACAGTGATTCATCAAATATACATTGAGCTGTCAGGTTACTTTCTTAGCAATTTTTAGTAGAGTTTTAATAAGGATTATTTTAAATGAGTTATCTAATGTTATATAAAGTGTTTAATTTATCAGTTCTATTTTTCACTGGACTAATATTGTTCCATTCCAGATTTTCAATATAAGCACATGTTGAAGATATCATTCAAACAACTGTAATAAAGCAAATATTGCAGTAAAGTTAGTCACATGAACTTTTTAGTTTCCCAGTGCATATAAAAGTTATGTTTACACTATATTGGAGTCTATTAGTGTGCAATAACATTGTGTCAATAAAAGCAATGCACAGACCTTAGTTTAAAAATACTTTGTGGTTAAAAAATGCTAGTGATCATCTGAACCGTCCATGAATTGCAATATTTTGATGATAAAGAATCTTACTTCATTGTTGATGGCCACTGACTGATCTAGGTGGTGGTTGCTGAAAGTGGATGTGGCCATGGACATTTTTTTAAAATAAGAAGACAATGAAATTTGCTATATTGTTTGAATCTTCCTTTCATGAAAATTCCTCTATAGCATCCAATGCTATATAATAACATTTTTCTCAAAGTACACATTTTTTTCAAAATTAGTCTCTCAAGCCTTCCATTGTTTTATCAACTAAGTTTATCTAAAATTCAAAGTCCTTTTTGTGATTTTAATAGTGCTCATAGCACCTTCACCAAGAACACTTTCCCTGTCAAGAAATAATTTCTTTGCTTACTTACAAGATCAATTTACATTTTGTTATGTAATGGCGGCCATTCAGGCATATCTTCAGACTCTACTTCTACATCTAGTTCTCATTATTTTTAGTGTCTGCAGTTACTTCCTCCTTTGAAGTTTAGTATTTAATGCTTGTTCTTCTGGTTATCCATCTTGCTCTTCTATTTTCCTATTCCTTTCTTTTGGAATGGGAATCTTTACCACACGATACTGTATCTTGGAAATATGAAACTTGTTCTTCTGACTCTCACAGACATTCAAAGCCAAGTTTGCCTTGAGTCTCAGAGGACACTTTAGACTTTGGCTTTTTAACAATGCCAGAACAGTTAAGACTCTCTTGGAGAGGGATTGAATCCATTTTACACTGTGAGACGTTCCTTTTGGGGCCAGAGGCAGAATGCTATCGTCTATATCTGAAATATCCTCCAGTGGCCCAAATACTACAAGCTTTGTCTTCAGCCCATAGTGCTACCAGAAACTGGTGGAGACTTTTGAAGTTGGTGCCTACTGTGAAGTTTTAGATCATTGGGAATATGTCTTCAAAGGGGATTTGGGGATCTTGTTTTCTTTCTCTCTGTTTCTTCACTTCTTGGCTGCCATGAGGTGAACAGATTTCCAATCCTGGGTGCTTGCAGCCTGGTATACCATACCAACACAAGACAAAAGCAGCACAATAACGCAGTCATGGACTGAAACTAACAAAACAGTTAGTCAAAACATTTCTGCCTTATGAGATGACGTGTCTAAAGTATTTGTCACAGTAATGGAAAGCTGACACAGTGCATTCTTCCAATGTAAGACAGTTTCATCTAGATTTGAAACCTGTTGTCCAGTGTTGTCACCTTCATCAATTACCTTACTGGCATCTTCTGGATAACTTTCTGTGGCTCCCATGGCAGCCCTTGCCACTTTACTTTGCACTTCTCTGTAACTGACAAGACTTATTACTTTAAACCTTATGAACCAATTTCTGCTGGCTTGGAACTTTTCTTCTGCAGCTTCCTCACTTTTCTCAGTCTCCACAGTATTGAAGAAAGTTAGTGCCTATATTAGGGTTTGCCTTAAGGGAATATTGTGGGCATTTTGATCTTCTACCCAAGCAACTAAAATTTACTCTTCGTTAACAATAAGATTGCTTTACCCTCTTATGAATTGTATGCTCAGTGGAATAGCTCTTTTAATTTTCTTCTAAAACTTCTCTTTTGTATTCACAATTTGACCAATTAGTGCAAGAGGCTTAACTTTCAGTTTCTCTCAACTTTGGACATGAGCTTCTCGCCAAACATAACCATTGCTAGCTTTTGATATAAAGGGCAAGATGTCTGGCTCTTTCAGGACACATTTAGAGAGTTATTAACTGACCAACTTTCAATATTTTTGTGTTTCAGGAGACAGAGAGTCCTGAGGAAAAGGTGAGAGGTGGGAGAGTCATTGGTTGGTTGAACACGTACATCTGTTGATTAAGTTCACCTTCTTTCATGAACATGGTTTGTGGCACCCCAAACAATTGTAATAATAGCATAATAATGAAAAATTTTAAATATTTTGAGAATTTTAAAAATAAGACACAGACATATGAAATGAGTACTTGCTGAGGGGAAAATGGCACCAATAGACTTGCTCAAAGAAAGGCTGTAGCAAAACTTGCATTCATAACAAACACAACACATACATAACAAAGCATAACAAAGTACAATAAAATAGTAATTCACGTGGAATCTAAATGTTTAGTCTTCTATACATATTGGGAATTTTACACATTTATAATTCATTTAAATTTTTAACATTTACTGAGCACCTGCTAGATTTTCAACAGTTGTATCTCATCCTTACATTCATGTCACCTGCTAGGGAAAAGGTAATAACAGATTAAAATTACAGAGAAGTCTGAACAGATGAGGTAATATTTGAACTACGGCCTTAAAGAAAAATACGATTTTTCTCGTATTTTAAATGGTTGGCAAAACATTTCAGATTGATAGCATGATGACATGGATTCTTGAAAGAGAATAGCTTATGTGGAGAACCAAAAGTGATTGGTATGACTAAAAATGGAGTCTGAATGAGTGGGTGGTGGCAGAGATTTGTTGCGGACCAGAATATGCTATAGGAGACCAGAATATACCACCAAAAGTATTTCTATTTGCCATAAGGGTTATTTTGAGCACATTATTTTAAGAAACTACAGATGCAAGAGAAATTCTGAAAATAGAGAAGTTATACTTTTGTAAAAGAAACTTACATCTATAAAAGAAATCTCCATTTTTAAGGATCTCTTTCTCTCTTTGTACCAGGAAAGAATAACTAGATCAGCAGAGTCACTTCCCAATGGAAAAAGCAGAGAAACTCTCTAGTTTGCCATGCATTTCCTAGTCATGTCCCCACTGATGATTCAGACTAGTCCACACACAGAAGAATGAGATCAGCCTTTAGTGATTCATTGAGTTGGGCCAGGGTCTGGGCCATCACTACCTCAATTCTGGTTTCAGGGCTCAGGAGGTATCCTTATGGATCAAAGGGGAACTCAGCACCCATGAGATGACTATTCTTCCATGGAGGGAGGGAGGTAGCCTCTGTTCCTGGAATAGATGTTTTTATTATGAGATGGTCTGCAAAGTTCTCCTGTTCCTGAAATCTGAGGTGATTTTAAGTTTAGGACAATGACTAGCTATTTCTAGGCATCACTTGGCAGAGTCTGGTGCTAGACGTTATAACAGCTAGCAATTGGTTGTAAGGAATACTAGTTTAGTTATTCTTGGTGTCATCAGTCATGAAGGGGAAGGGGTAAGGTAGGTAAATTCTTGTCTTAATTGATTCCTCAGTCTTGAGAGAATTAAGATGTTTGCTAGTCTGGCTTTTTAAGTGTTCTGACTAGTAGTAAACTAGGATATAAAAAGGGGACAAGCTGTGTCTTCAGTTTCTGGAATGCCTCGTCACGAGCCTGGGGAGTAAGAACTTAGAGTATAATAAGTATGAATAATCTTGGGTAGCTTTGGGCATATATTAGAATTATGGTTTCTTTTTCTGCTTTCCATCTTTCTTCATGTCGTCTATCCTACCTGAGTCTGGCCATATTAATGATTTTAAAGTCTCAGGCAAGAAGTAATAAAACTGATGATTTTTTAGAGTAGAAATAATCAACTGTGCTTCATACAATTCTTACGGTCAAAAATAAAACTCTGATTATTAATAAAGATAGGCTTTCAGAAAAGGGAAATAAACCAGAGAAAAAAGTCAGGAAGTAAGAACAAATCTTCAAATGAGAGATAATAAAGGCCAGAGATTCTAAATGTAAGAGATGTAAAAGACAACAAAAAAATCTGCCAGAAGAGCTGGTATTGTCAAAGTTAGCCAAGAACTCTGAAATATATGCAAACAGTTGGATTTTGTAGAAAATACACATTCTAATCTGTACATCCCAGGCTGCTCGGGATTTATAGGTACTGTATAGTAAGGCCGCTGGACAAGGCATTTTCCTCAACCACCAGATACCCAAGAGGAGTAGTCCTCACTTATTTCATTATTAATATCTGAAATACCTGGGGATGTTTTTCTAACCCAGGCCACTGCTCCTCACCCCTAGAATTGCTGATTTGGTAAGTCAGGCAGACGCCTGAGAATTTGTCATTTTAACAGATACTCGGGTGACGATGATGATGTTTGTCTGGGGGTCACACTTGAAGAAACTATAATTTAAAAAAAGAAGAGAAGTCTTGCACTTCAATGAAAGTGTAGAGATTTGCTAGGATAGGCATAGAACAAAATAATGAAAAGCATTAATATTTAAAAATATAGGATTTTTTAAAGACAATAATACAGCTATGCCTGAATCATATGTGATGATCTAAATTAATATTTTATTCAGTACCTAAATAGAGGGAAAATAATAGCTCATAAGCTATCATCCTTTTGAAATAAAAATCTGGTTCTGTTTGTACATATATACATGCATGTATATAACAAAAGACTAGAAAGATATATCTCAAAATGTTAGCAGTCATCATCTCTGATGTGTACAGCTATGAGTTAGATTTATTATTTTCTTTTGACTTGCCATGTCTTTTCCTAGCATATCAATAAATACAGCACATTTGGATCTAACAAAAGTATTTTTAATATTGATGCAGGGAATGTATGTGGATGGCTGGTTTCTTTTGGCAGAATAGGGAGAAAAAAACAAACATCTAACATCATAATCACTAGTTTATCAGGAAATAGAAAAGCCATTTTGATTGATCAAATATGGCCCCAAAGGGATGACTACATAGCTGTGCTCATTATCTACCACTTCAGGGACACAGAAAACCTAAGCCAACAAGGAACTCTCTCTTTGAGTTTAATTGACCTTCCATCTAAGCAGTGGTATGAAATCACAAGGGAAGGTCACCAGCAATACAGTCACAACTAAATGCATTCTTACATTACACAACCATTAGGAGATTACACTAATGTCTAGAGGAAGAGTTGAAGCCACAGGATATAGGAAATCAGGCTCCATAGAGGAGGAGAGATAGAAGCAAGGGGGTTGTGGGGAGACAGAAAGAGAGAAAGAGAGAGACAGAGAGAGAGAGACAAGACAGAAAGAGACAGAGAGAAAGGAGAAAGGACAAGGAAAAGATCCTAGGGGAGATTTAAGGTTCTGGTGACACTTCAAATTATGTTAGCTTTACTTTCTCAGGATTGAATTTAGCTGCCAAAAAATGAATCCACTATTTCTTTCTCTTTTTTTTTTTTTCAAAATAGCATTAAATTTATTTCAACAGGCTGTCTCAGCTACTCAGCTTTGTTATGAGCTGATGAAAATCCATCATCGGCCAATGACAGACTCTGCCTTTCCCTCACTCCAATACAAGCAGCTGCAGTATTCCTGTCAAAAGTCAGGCACATCAATGGCAAGTCCTTCTCTAAGATTAAAAGTTGGCTTCTGTTTCCACATCCTGGAATCACCCATCAGGAAACCTGCTCTCTTACCACCTTTCTGAGGGAAGAGCCACTTACTTTATCAGAGAAGGGCAGTGATATCCCTGAAGCCAGACACACTGGAGCTCTGATCTCATCTGTCCCCACAGGCTAATCAGAGCTAGAGTTGATCTGAATTTGACCCTAATGCCACAGGAAAGTATTATTTCCTATGAATCATTCCCTGAACTGTGCCTTTGCTTATATGCAATCAGACCTTCATCAGGAATTTTCCCAAAATGTTGCTTCCTTCCACCCACCACTGTCACCCTGTGGCCTCAGAGTAGTCTGCTGTATAAAATCTATTGCGAAAGTGTTTGAACCACCTGTCTTAGAACTCTGTAATGCTGGTAAGTGAGCCCCAGGCTCTGCCCGTTATGTCTGAGTCTTTGAAGGTAGGCCAGAAAATCCAGAAATTTGGAAAGATACTTCAGTTGATTCTGACATCACTGATTCTAAATATTGTTGACAAATAGTGAAGAATCTGAACATTCAATCCAGGCAATTATACAACTTGCTTGTTTTATAAATTTGAAAAAAAAATCGGTCTCTCAGACACTTCATTTTCTCATCTATAAATCCAGAATAATAATATCTGAACTCTTACTGAAATTATTGAGATTCAACCATGTGTAAACTATTCTAGCACACAGCAAGACAGTAAAGAGCTAGTTATTATTTACTGTGGTAATAATTTTATTTATATATGAGTATATATAGTGGATCAGTGAAAAGGTAATGGATTTGGAGTAAACATGAATTAAAATTAAGTCTATGAGATTTGTAGCTTGTAACAGGCTAGGACATATTATTTTTAAAATGTATTGATTATGTTCTTAATGTGACAGATACTGATACAGATAAAGTCCTTAATAAATAATGAAGAAGAACATAAATAAGTTGCTTAGTCTTCCAGTGTTCCCTATTTAATGAAGAAAGTAGTAACAAAACACAAGTGCAGTAGAATAATTTTCAATACTGATAATTCAATGGAGAAAGTAGAGCAGATATTTGAACAGAAGATACTAGAGCTTGCTAAGTAATAACTGGGTAAATTATCTCAGAGTAGTCTCCCAGGAGTTGTCATGTGAACAAATGCTGAAGAAAGAAGGAGACAGCCAGAGAGATGAACGTTCTGTGCATGTACCATCAGCATGGTTGAGGGCAGGTGATGCTGACCTTGACCTCTTGGTTAAGGCAAGCCTGCTGGGTTTTCATGTTTAAAGTGACTATTTTAACCCTGTCCAATCTCTATTTTGCAGAAATCTGTGATTTGCTCCAGCTCACTTTCTTCCAGATGTGTTACACTAGAAAAATTCTCATTCCAACCATAAACAGGCAAGAAAAGTTCAACAAGAAAAGGATTGAGTGGAAATTCATAGGCCAAAATGGACGATCTTAAATTTAAGTGAGATCTTGACAATGGTATCGTCACTAAAGCCCACACAAGCTGTTTCCTGGTCCTGCTGAGGCTTCCTAACATAGAAGTCCTTGTCACTCTTAAAGTTCCCTCATTTCTTCCCATCAATCCAAATGAAAGGGCACATTCCTCCTGCTCAGCACGCACTTAGGGCATAGCTGAATGAAATGCAGACTATGTGCCACAGGTGGGATGCTACCAGGTATCACCTGCATGCATAATAAACACCAGGTCAAACAGTCGAGAAAGAACTGAGCACAGTTTACCAAAAACAAAGTCCAACTCTGAATGTGATTCTGTCTTAAGTTCAACCCAGTCACACAGTTCTGAATCATTGTAAAAGCTCTTCTTTTTTTCCTCTCAAGTGTTGAATTAGGTTTTTAAAGCACTGTATTGAGTCAGTTAATCTCAGACTTTAAAATGCCGTGGAACCTCCCAGAAGACGTGTTGAAGCAGGCTGCTGGGGCATAACTTAAGAGCTTCTAATTCAGTAGTTCCAAGGTAGAAGCCAAGAAATTGTATTTCTGGCAAATTACTAACTGAGGCTGATGTTGCTGGTACAAATACTACACTTTGGAAATCAGTGACCCAGACAAATTATCTGGTTCTAAATGATTTTATTAAGGAGAGCGTGGTGGTACACCCCTGTAATCCCAGCACCTGGGAAGCTGAGGCAGGAGGATCGCTGTGAGTTCAAGGCTAGCCTGGCCTACATACCGAGTTCAAGGCCAGCCTGAACTATATAGTGAGACCATGTCTCAAAACAAACAAACAAACAAAAAAAACTTATTTAAAGAAAAACTAGTTTTGTTCTGTTTGTGAATTTGAATTTCCATACATTATAACAGGATAAAAGACACGCAAAACATAATTGAAAAATACAGTGAATGTTTACATTTTTTAAAAAGTTTATTACAGTAAAAACACATTGCCATTCATCCCACTCAAAACACTCCCTTTTACTTCAAACATACTTGTTCCATCATTCTTGCCATTTTCAGAAGCAGTTCTGGAAGTCTTCTTTCAAGAGGGTCTTTACTTGGACTGTTGTGGTTGACTCAGTGCCCTGACTTATTCAAAACATTGGACTTTTATGGTCATTTTGACTTTGGGAAAGAGTCAGAATAAGGTGGATGAGGACCCACCATGGTGCTTGCACATCCAGTCTTTCCATTGTGTGGCACTAGGCAGCGGCGTTCACTGCACTTCTGATCACACCTCTTAAAAACATTGATGAAAGGGAACTTCTAGGACCACTTCGCAAATGACGAGACTGATAGGATAAATTGTTTAAGTGGTATTAATGGCAATAAGTTTTTCACTGTAATTTTTAAAACTTTCGACACATCTCATATACATGACTGGAAGATGTGGGGAGAAGGAATAGTAAAAACCCAGCAGCTCAGCCTTGACAAAAGACTACTTTTTAAGGCAACCTCAGTGTCTGAATTCACTGTGGGATTAGCCAGGTCTTGTACTGCAACTGCTTTGATTTTCCACTTCTCTCTGGACCTAATTCTGCTTCCCTTCATTCCCCCACAGGAATTACTCTTGAGAATACACCTCAATAAACTGCCTGCATGAAAATGTCCACCTTACACTCCGAATTGGGAAATAAAACCTGAATAAAACACTTGAATTTGCTGCAACAGGGTTTTTGTGTGTGTTCACTGATTTTTAGGGTTGCACAAATAGTTACAACCTTGAAAGGCAGCAATTGTTTTTAATCAACTACTGCATAAACTCATGTTCACAGATAATCTCACTTTGAGTCAAAATAGATTACCTTACAATTCTAGATAGTGCTGTAAGTTTAACTTGTATTATATCCACTGACAAAATAAATTCAGTGTATTACTCTGAACTCCGCCTTTTTACTGCTGGCTTTACACTTATAAAGAATTGCTTAGTTTAATAGTTCTTTTGTTCTTGTTTTTTGTTTTTTAAAGTGTATAGAGGTTGGGAATTTAGCTCAGGTACTAGAGTGCTTGCCTAGCAAGCCCAAGGCCCTGAATTTGATCCCCAGCACCATAAAAAACAAACAAACAAAAAAGCAACAACAATAATAAAAGAAAATGTATGGAAAACCTTTAAATATATATCAGGCAAACAGATAAACTTTTTAATATAAAACTTCTAAATGTTCTAAACAACGCTTGGAGTAAAAATGCCTCCCTCTAGTGCATATACTTAACTGTTCATTCAGTTGGAGATTTTAGTGTGTGTTTTGATTGTTTTCATATTTATTCTTATGTATGACTAACTTTTTGAGAATATTTTGGCCTATTAAAATTCTGTTTTATATTCTAGCCAATGTGACCTGTGTTCAGTCGTAAACCTCCCTGGAGAGGCAGCTCACCTTTGTTTTTCTTTCTTCTTTTTGCATTTTTTTATCCTGGAAGCAGGTGTCACATCTGTTACTACTTGGCCCAGTAGACAGTGCTAATTAACTTATGAATTATGTCCATGTGGCATTGTCTCTCCCCCATGAGGTGTTCCTATTTGTTTGTTATGCTATTTGGGAATAGGGTTAAAAAGGGCCACCAATTTTGCATAAACACAACCTAATTGTTTGGACACAGGGAAGGCTGCATTTCTTTGTATTCCCTACTGTTTTTCCATGACTGAGAGTCCATGTGTACTCGCTGAAAGATCTGAATGTCTAGGGAAGTATCTTCAAATACATCACATTCAGTAGTTTAGGGGGCAAAAACGGTCAGCTGTAAGATCGCAGGAAATATGTATATCACTGATGGTTGTTTGCACAACAGAAGTTTGACTATGCAGTGTTGCCCCTCCGCCACCGAAATCTGACCGCCCTTTTGTCTACCCTTCAATATACTGGTCTGAGTTGGGTAACAGTGATTGAACTGAGGCAAGTACTCAGGATGAATGAGCATTATTTGAGAATAATTACTGTATTTTCTTTCCGAAGGAACAGATTTGAAGCAATGAAATTAACTGTTTAGTAAGGCAGTGGGCACAAGATAGAGGGTCTATGAGAAAAAATATTTAGATGACATCATTATCTGTTGTGATCTGTTCTGACCAGTGTGAATTTATATATTTCAACCAACTATTTACATTAACTTCCTGCATTTGGTCTAACAGCAATCCATAACATTACAGATGGCCAATTGAATCCTTAAGGCAGACTTCTGCAGAAAATGCAGATAACCCTTCTATGAGGTCCAATAACTGATGAACTTGAGCAGCTTTTCCTGAACTGCTCTCAGGGTCAAAGTTGCTTAGAAAGAGGACTATGACATTCCAAGAACGGCACATATTAAATCTTTCCCCAATGGCTTTTTATTATAATTTTAAGCACTTGCCTAAAAATTGATATCCTGTCATCAAAGATACACACTGGAAAACATAAGTACTATAATTAGAATTTTAGTGTACCAGAAAAAAGTATGTTCTACTGGTTTTGACGTACTATTTGTACTGATTTCAAGCAATATTTTAGAAATAATCAGCCAAAATGAGAAATCCAAAAAGCCTGCCTAACTACATTTGGACATAATTTTAATTTACTTGAGAATTAACTCTTTGCCCGCCCTAATATTTTTCAGTTTTTGAATGAATATTTTAGGGAAGAATAACATATAGGGACAGAAGCAGTCATTAAGGCTAAACTGTGTGTGTGTGTGTGTGTGTGTGTGTGTGTGTGTGTGTGTGTGTGTGTGAGCGCGTGCGCTGGGGATTGAACACAGGGCCCCACAGTTGCTAGGAAAGCACTCTACCACTTGAGCTAAATCCCCAACCCCCTCATGAAGGCTAATCCTGAAACACTGTCATATTTAGCAAGATTTTTATCAGTTGAAATTGTCTAGCAAATATAATCCCCCAAAGATTATTGTCTAGCAAATATAATCCTCCCCTAGAAATAATAAGTTATAACAGCCATCAATATATTCCACCTGTTTTAACAAAGTTTTGTTTAAAACACACATTAAAAATCAAAAGAAGGGTGATGTAGTATATTTGACTTGAGTTGGGCCAGCAACCAGCTATATAAGCAAAGATGAGTCATTTATAGCCTTTATTTCATTTTAAAATTGGTGATGACAATAGTCACTTGAATTTCATTTACTGATTTTGAGAAATTAATGTGATAAAGATTTTGAAATATTGGGACAAGATGTAGGAAATTATATTAATAGAAGGCTCTGTTAATTCACCAGTTAGTCTTCAAACCAGAGAATTTTATTATTCACAAAATACATATTTTGTAAAGTTTTACGTTCAGAGATTTGTTTTACCTGCACAATATTTCTTTGTGGTCACACTGTACTATCTTAAAGATTTGCCCTTCTTAATAATAAGCAACTCTGATGATCTTGATGAGTTAGTGATAAATAAAGAGTAGGGTTTTATCTTCAATGATTACAGTATAATTTGAAATTGACCTTATTTCAGATACTTGTAAATCTTACTGCTCTAAATATTTTTAAAATCTTGATGTCTATGAAAATACAATCACCAATATATTATTATCCTAATGATAAGTTTGCAATGAAAGTAAATGTCTATGGCATTTACTTACATACTTCATTTTGTAACTTCCCATGAGACTCTAAGAATTTCAAAATGCAAACTTTTCTTTAAACAGCAAAACTGCAAGGACCTAAAAGGGATTACAAACTTTTTTTTTTAATTTTATGATTTTTTAAAATTTTATTTTAATGGTACGTTTTAGATGTACATAGTGATAACATTCATCATAGGGAATCTGTACCTGTACATGATATATCTTGCTGCTTCTTTTTTCCCATTCCTCTCCCTTCCCTTCAACCCCTCCTCCCTCCTTATTTACAAAAGCTTTGTTTCCATTGGAACAGAGGGACTACAATCTTAAAAGGAAGATCAGTATAAAGCACTGAAAATATCTCTGGGTGCTTTTCATTGTGAGATAGACATAGATGTCTATCTTGTTTAAAACAATGCTATTTCTAAATTCTAGAGGCCAACGCAATTTCTTACTGATATTAGTATTTTCCTTCTATGTAAATACAGTGTCACAACTGAAACTGGGTAGAAACATAGGGTAGAAAACATAAAGATCTAAACATTAAGGCTAGAGATGGGGTAAAGGGTAAGACTGAACTAGCATGGCTATCCACATCCAACAGCATCTATGTCTGATCAGCTCCAAGTGACATGGTAATCTAGGCAGGTAAAAAATATGCAGAAAATAGGCTGGCAATGGAAAATGTGACAATACATAATTGGCATGTTGTAAAAAAAATAGAACTGTGCTTGGGTGTGAAGGACTAAAGAGGTTCACAAATTATTTGAAACATCTTTCTTTAAGGGAAGGATCTATATTTATTTCTCTTGAACCTCAGCGCATTCTGTAACTCCTTAACTTGACATGATACAGCAGAAATAACGCTTGCTGCTCCTCAATCTTTGGAGACTGGTAGCTTTTCCTTCCCAACTCTTAGGATGCTTGTTCTAGGACCCCAAACTGCTTTGCAGATAATCTAACTATTCTGTTAAAAAGACCATATGAGATTGGAGATGATCAGTTGATTTTCTCTTTTCAGTTAATTACCTGAAGGGAATTAGACACAATCAAGTGAAACTGACACAAAATAAGTGGAGAAGAGAGACACAAAGCTCCAAGATGAGAATTCAGGATCAAAGAACAGGACAATGAAGAGACTTAGAGGTGCAGAATAGGAAATTCTAAAAGGAATTGGTGAAGAAATGAGAAAGGCCTTTGATGGTCAATAAAACCCATTAATAGATTCAACTACAGGGAGCCAGAAAAGCCTGAACCAGGGACAGAGACAACTGTATAAGTGTATTAGCAAGTTAAATATTAAGATAAAATTCATATTGGTAAGATTCGCATTAACCAAGGCATTGATGACAATGACTTTTAATCAGTCTTCGACATTAAAGGACTTAGTAAGGGTCTAGTGTTGGACAGGCCTTTTTTACTTAATAAATCTAAGCCTCAGTTTCTTTATCTGCAAAATATTCCTTAGCACCACCTTCAAAAAACTAATGAATTCATAATCAAAGCTCTGGACTAGTAGCTAGCTCACAGTAAATTCTCAATAAACATTAGCTTCTGCCTAAAAATAATGGCACGCAAACAACTGTGAAGGGTGGCCCAAAGGACAAGTGAAAGTGACCAGTAAAGTAACTGTGTTTTCTTTCCTATGTCCTCCACTCCCTGCCCAGAATCTCCACTGCTTGCTCCTAAAGCAATCATTCAGACCCTGAGAAGCACAGGGAGGTCGATAAATGGAAACAATCACTGTCAGGATCAGCAGGTTTGTGGACTAGGCAGAAAGAACAGTTCTGCCATGGCAGCTATGACAGGAGATTTTTGTCTAATTCAAATATCTGGCATTTATTTGTGAGACTAATTCTATGGAAGAAATAGTGCCTTTAGCAGCAATGATGGTAGACTCAGTGGAACCCTCAAAAAATTGGGAGACTAAACAACAAAATAAAAACACCAGGAGTTTTCATGGCAGCCTTGTAAAGAGTAATTGAATACAGGCTTTGAGTAAATGGATGGACCCAGACTCTCGAGGGCTTCTCAGGAATATGAAGCGATTTCATCGGGCACAGAGATAATCCAAGCTGGTCTGTTAAATGAATGCTGTTTTTCTAAACAGAAACATTATTTCAAAGATACATTTATATTTTACACAACTTAATGACTGAATTCCAGCAGGAACCTCCTCGGAAACCCCTGGGCCCTGACCTTTGGCCCACCTGTCTCACTCCTCTGCCTCTACCCTGGTTGAGTCTGATTTTCTCTCCCACAGCCCCTGGGCTTCTATATTCTTTGTTCAAGAGACAGGCTGCCTCAGCCTCAAACCCAGTTTCCTGATATAGAATAAGAGCAGCTCATACACATACATGTGAATGGATTCAAGAGAAAGAACCCTGATGGGCTGGAGTAATACTTAAATTAGTATCCATAATGTCACATGTGAGTTTCTCTTTTGTACCCTTTAAGGTTTTATGTGACTTTCAAGATTTGAAGACTTGCAATAACACCTAAATCCACATGAAAGTTAAACTCAAGGTGTACTATGGGGTGTGACCAAAACATACAGTGAATATTCAAATAAAAATTTTAAAATATTACAGTAAAAGACACATTGCTATTAATCCCCCCACAACACCTCTATTTTTGTGCCTGTCTTGATGCCCTGAATCAATTCAAAACGTTTCCAGCAGTCTCTGGCAAATAAAAAGTGTACGCTGTGTCCTCAGCCACTTTATTCACCCAGTCAGGCACCAAGCAACTTCTGGCTCTCCACCAAAGTGAAAACAGCTATGAACTGTAAACATTTTGGGTTGATTTGGGGCATTGAGGCAGCCATGACTGCACATGTAAAGACACTCACAAAGGAGGATTTCCACAAAGTGAGAAAAACAGTGGGATAAGTGTGTTTCATTTTTTTTTTTTAACTTAAACTTCCACAGTATTTTTTTAGTATACCTCAAATGTTTGGATTGCTTTCCACAGTTACACAAAATGTCCAAACTGTTCTACCAAATTATTTACAATGAAGGAACATCTTCTCAAACTCTTTCAGTCTTTTGCTTTTCTATCACCAAAACTGGTTTCTATATGCAGTTAACTTTTTGCCATATTCTTTAAGAGAAGGATTAAATTAGAAAATATGAAATGCCCCTTCTTTCATTCCAACTTTATATATCCTTATTATAATCTATAGGTAGGAATGGGCCTTTTATAATTTTATTTTCTGCATTAGAAGGCTCATCTTTAAAACCCTTTCAATCTAAATAAAAATGAATATTATTAGCCCATTTGTAAGAAAGCCCCCACCCCAACAAAAGCATCATTTAAATTAGTTCTGGGTTCTTACTGTAGTCTTTCTTGGGAACCCAAGAAGTTCTCCAAGTGAATTAGCTCTGGTCTCTTATTGGAATAGACCACTGCAAATGTCATTTGGGGCTTTCATATGGTTCCACGTATACAGTTATTAAAGTGCCTTTCTTTGTTCTGCTAGTTGAGTTAGAAATTACCCAAGCACAAATTGGGCAAAAATCATGCAAGATAATACATGTGTACTGTAATGATTTGAGACTGGGTGTGTTTCTGTAACTCAACATATTTCCATCCATGATGTATACATTCAATAGGGCAGTTACTCTTTTTTATCCACCTAGTGACTTTTAGTGTATTAATTTAGCAATCTGAGAACTTCTGGAGTTGTGAGAAGTTGGAGAATCCTGCATAGAGAACAGAGGACGAATAATGTACCACTTCGTGATGTATTGAGCCAGGAGCTCCACCTTCCTCTCCACTTGATAATGCTTGAGTCCTTTTGTTTTTCTCTTCTGAATGTTAGATTCTTCAGTCAATTGATGTCTAAGGGACAGGAAGACTGAAATTTGAAACCCCACTCAGTTCACTCTATCTTTTTCCATTCTTTAACCAGGAAGGGAAGCTGGAAACCTCAGTTACGCCATGCTTTAATTATTTTTATTTTAGACCACATGGGCAGAGTTTGCTCACCACTGTTTGACAGGATGTTGCTGTGTCTTCCTGGTAGGGGTCCTCTGCTCTTCAAGGAAAGAGAATTGGATTCTTTTGACTAAAAAAAATGTCCGCCACACACATGCAGGCAACACCTCACAAGGATACATGTCTGGATGGAAACTTTTAAATGAAACGTGCTTCCAGTTATTTTTTTGGTTGAAGAGCAAAATAAATACTTTTATGTGAAAGGAGCTCATCCTTTAAATATTACGGAAGCAATAGATCTATTAGTCCCTTATATCCAAAACCCATGAGGTCAGAGTAATTTGAAATTATGAATTTCTCAGATTCCATATACTCTATGCTATATAATATCTCATAGAGATCTTGGCAGGACCATAATAGCAGACATTAATAATTCTACAGCAAAGTATATGACTATTCATATTAAGGAGGGTAGATGAAGATTAAAAACAATCTCACATCAAATCCACTCAAGCTTTCCGCAAAATTATTTCAGGCTAGACCAGATTTTGCCCCAGGCAGGCCATGAAAACCTTTTCCATTCAGAAATTTGGGGGTTCTAGAATTGCAAGCAAGGGATGCTGACTCTGAATTCCTAGGCTTCATGGATGTTGAGAATGTTCCCAAAATACTTGTAGAAATAATAATTGGTTGAATGAATGAGTGAGTGAATGGACAGATTCTATGCCATAGGGTAGAAAATAAAGACAATACAATGTTTTGTAATTTAACAGAATATCTACACATATAAATACACTTTAAAGGGGCAAATAGTCTCAAATGTAATTCATTATCCTAGCCTAGTACTGCCTATGGCACTGCGAAGCAGGAAATTTATCGTAATTTTCATATTAGAGCTTATGTATCTTGAACTAGCTTCTATCTTTCATGACTTCTTGAACATTTTTCTTAAAGTTTTATGTAAACATTAAAAAAACAGATTACATTTGCATCAAAGAAAACATGATGTGTAGGAGAATAGGAGATTATGAGTACAGGCTGTTCTTCTGTACAAGCAAATGTTACTGATTTTGAAGAAAATTTTCCAGTGTCTAGTTCTAAGAAATATACATTTCGTTTATAAATTTTGAAAGTTTGTCACATTTGTACAGTTGAAGAACATTCAGTTGAAGAACATTCAGCCCAATTACAGGATTGTTATGCTCTAGAGATGTATTTTATTGTGTTTTTTATATTATTCAGAGAAAGAATACATATACAAAAGCATCCCAGAACAACTTATGTCATTACCTTGAAGAATTCTCTCATGCTGTAAGATTGCCTTTCATCTGACCACCCGCGAAGGGGGACCCTCTCCCTGCCTACTCACCAGCCGAGTCTTTCTCCAGCTGCCCCATTTCCAGGCTTGCCCAGTACTACTATGTACCTCCATACCAATATATTTATCCAAAGTCCTCTCTCCCTTTATCAGAAGAATCCAAGTTTGGATTAAAAATTACATAATTGCTTTAATTAATATTTTAGAAATAGTTTTTGGTTAGCAAACATATTTTTCCAATAAATTATTGCCTCGTCTCAATTGTAGTTTTGACATGTGCTGGATATTATTGTTGTATGTGATTATATCAAAGGTGACTTTTCGACAATAATTAGCCCTCTATGGCATGGGTTAGAGAGCAGTTTTAATCTATCTGTAAAGTATCTTCTCCCCATTACCAAAAAACAAAAACAAAAACAAAAACAAAAACAAACAAACCAAACACTCTCTTTTCACAAACAAGATCTCTTAAAATGTTTTCACCATTTACCAGAATTCCCCAGTAAAGCATTAATGTTCCCATTAACAGAAAACCTATTGGAACTTCAATAACTATGTGCGTGAATGGAATATGACAGAAGAATTGAACACTCCCAGAATGTTTGCATTGCAAGGCCACATGAAAAGGCACCTTCTTTGTTACCAGGCAGTGTGTTTCAGCATCCCCACAGTCTGCCAAAATTAACAGAGGTGTGAAAGCCATGTGGTCCACACTCAGTCTATTTATTAAGCAGGAGGGTGCAGAGGAAGAAGTGTTGGGCAGATGTTGAGAGGTAGAGTTGTTCTGATGCTGGTATTACAGAGGAAAAAAATGTATGTATATATTTTTCAACCAGGAAGGAGGCAAGGATTAGCTGAACAGATTGATGCTTCCAATTTTATCTACAGGCTTTCCGGATATGTTTACTGGTGTGATAAATGAATAGAACAGTCAATGGCCCTTGAGAGATCAGAAGCACAGGTATTGCTTTCTCAAAAGAAAAATTGTTTTGGCTCTGTGATGCTACTACATTGGTTCACTCACTACATTCACATTTCATCATTAAAACTGGAAAATGAACCCACTGGATAAAATTCTTGGCTGCAAGTAACATATGTATTTACTACTAAACAGATTAATCCCTTTACCTGGATTAGAAGACAGATAGATGAACTGTATGGAATTTACCATTTCAAACACCAGAGTGAGGCTTTGTTGAAAAGAAGGGAGTGTGCTTAGCATCAGCTCTGCGTGGAAGTGGTCCTGACCTCAGCACTCCACGCTTGAATTAGTAGGATTTGCAGACGTGCTGACTGGTACCAAGATCCCCTTGGCTTTAGTGGTACAAGAGCAACACTGCCCCAGTTATTCATAGACTGAAAACATTTCCGTGAATACCAAAGCCACCATTTCACCCACATAAAGGATCACAAAAAGCATTTCTCAGAGAGTGGTATGCCCTCCCCTCGCTTTAAAGTAAGTTTAAAATGTCTCAACTTTCTTGGTCTCACGAGGAACATGTGCCTTTAGACTTGAGGACAGATTGCACATGCTTTACTAACTCAAAATCAAGAAAGATGGTTTGTTCAATGAGCTTTCACAATTAGATCAAAATAATTAGGGTCTAGGAAAAAATTCCAGATGTATGCTGAGATCTTTCAATCTAAATATACCATTTTTAAAAGAAATAACAACTTGTTAAATTTAAAAAAAGGAATGATATTTCTTTTATATTCCAAGGGTATCTCCTGAATATTCTTTACTCTTCTTACTTAAAATATACTTGTGGCCCACATTTGAGACATATTTTAAATCATTCCATTCAGATACATCATTTTCCATAGGAGCCAAACAGGTAACAGAGAAGTTACTTACACACTGAGCTGGAACCAGAAACGGAGGTCCCTATTCTACCAAGGCCATAAAGGTGCTTTCTCACTTTCTCACCTTGGGAGAACGGGAGCCCAAGCACCAATGTCATGAGTGTAGCAGTATTCAGAGTGCTAGGAGAAGAAACAAACATTCACAGCCAAGGAAAATGCAAAAGTAGTTCGTGGCTATAAATACAAGAGAGGAAAACTAGAATAGGATGATTTTCTCCTAAGATACAGCAAGGAAATTACCTAAAGGGAAGTCAAAAGTATGCAAATATGATTGGGTGCTGAATGCAAAGGACTTTCAAAAGGTCTGAAAGGAACTTGTTGGGTGGGGTCTTAAGGAAGGAAAAAAGAAAAGAAAGGGGAAAAAATGGAAAAATGTAAATAAACCTAATGTAAATAAGGTGGGGAAGGGGAGTGGAAAGGAGGGGAGGGAAAGGGATAGAACCAAGATGTATCATGTACAGATACAAATTAACTCTGATGAATGCTATCATTATGCATTCAAGATGTACCAATACATGTTCTTGGTAAATAAAATAAAATACCTTAAAAAAAAAAAAAAGAACTCTGGCAGGAAAGGAAATGCTTTCTCGAGTCTTAGGCATTTAATGGGGCTGGTAAGGATCAGAGAAGTGCCATAGGCACAAAGGAGTTTGTCATTTTATGTTCGCTTTTCCAATTCCCCTGAAGAGACCAAAAACACCTCCACTAGAAGGCACTTTTTCTTTCCGCTTTTTGTGGAGAGTCCCTTCCTTGTAGTAACAGTAATCTTCAGCATTAGAACTTACAATATTGCTGACTTTAGTCATATTCTCTAAGAGGAAAGGAGGCTCTGAATGAATGTGTCTAGGTGCTTTCATGTTGTGGGGCAGTCTTTTAGAACTACAGAAACACTGATCTAAAAGTTGGCTTAGAGACTGTTAACCGAGGGGTCATTTTACAACACCTCTCCCCATCCCAATCTCCAAAATCTGTGGCTATTGCAGTGTATCAGAGTTGATGGGTCTGATGATATCACCTAGTGGGAGAATCCAGAGATCCTGGTAAACATCCTGCGATGCACAGGACAGACCCTCACAACAAAGAATTACCTCCTCCTGGTTGTCAGGAGGGCTTAGGTTGAGAAATTCCTCTGAATGGTTTTATTCTATAAGTGAGTATGGGGGCGCACCAAAGTCAAGTCAGGATAATGAGCCCAACCCGGAACCCCTGGCCCCTGACTTCTTTTCTAGAACTCCTGTACATAGAAATTCTAACTATTAGATTTTTGTTGATTCTTAAGACTGGTTCAGATTTTCTACTTACAATTCTCAATATTTTTTTTTTTAAATGAACTCCATCTTGTTCTTTCAATTAGTTAAGCATCTGTGAGAAAAATGATTAGTTTGCTCCTTTTTTAAAAAAATAAGGACTATTAAAGGGACTGAGTTATACACTGCATGCTGCCTGGTCTCTCACGAACATTAAATGAATACAAAAGAAATCATGGGTACTTTTCACTGGGGCAAACAAGTTATGCACAAAATACAGAGTGAACTTTTCTCCAATTTAACAAAAGTGAATTGAGAAAAATAAAATTTCACTATCTCAGAATGATAGACGTATGGAATGTTGACTCATGGTCAATTCTCTAGGTTTTTCCTAACAAAATTCTCATAAGGCATCATATCACTCCCTGTTTATCTCTTCTTTTTTGGCTTTCTCTGAAGGGAAGATAAATATACAACCAGTTCCCATCACCAAAACATGCATAACCACTCTTCCTTGACCTCTGCTTAGCCCCCAACGTGAACGAGTCATGAGTTTTTCAAAGAAGACTGCCTTGCAACAAAATTATACTATTAGAAGTCTGAGGAGATTTTAGCCCCATATCTAAATTTCCAGGGTGTGAATGACCTTGTACTTTATATTACATTAAAATCATATACATCTAAAAGCAGCCCCTCTTGAAGAGACAGGAATAACATGGATGGAACACATTTGAACACATTCATCTATTTCCTAACCCTTCATGATCCAGGGCCCTTCTAGGTACCAATTTCTTAAATTAAAGGGAGAGGATGATATTTTTTTATTTTCCTGAGGATAGCTCCTGAATATTGTCTAGACTTGTTTGGCAGAATAAAATGGCCTACATTTTAGCATTATTTCGACTTTTATACAAACATACTGATCATTTGCCTAAAATATATGTCCCTAATAATTCTGATTAATCTCTTTCTAATAATCTACCTCTCTCTAATTATCAGTTTTCTGCAGAAGATTTTTTAACAGAAGCATTCATATGGCTTCTAAATTGCCTAGGTCTTTTTTTTTTTTTGAAAAAGTGTATAATTTAGTTAATCTATTTCTACCCCAGTATAATGAACCAAAGATATTTCCACCTAACCATAATCCCAGGATATATATATAGGCACTGCTATGGTGTATCTCATCCAAAGAATTGAGGCCTGATAAGCTTAGAGAAGAGAAATATAGTACAATAATTGTCAACTTATACTCCAAACATAGGCTCTGTATGTTCATATTGATGTGTTTCCTCTAAAGGAAGACTAAATGCTTTCTATTAACTGGATGTCATTATGTTTTTAAAAGTTAGTTAATTATCAGATGCATCCAAAATTACAACCCGAATAACCACTCATTGTTAGAATTGGTCAGAAACTATAACCAAAATAAAGATGCATTTTTATGAAATCTATTAAAGATCATTTTGATTCTAAACTGTGTGATTTTTATACCCATATATGTATATGATTTATATCTTACATGTTACTTTATTTTTTGCAAGTTGTTAATATCTGTTTGATTACCTATCTCAGCTCTAATTAATTACTCAAGAATAATCTTACTTCTCCAAAATATTTGAAAGGAACCATGACTCCCACCAATTTGTTCTAAATTCTTTAACTTCTGTAACTATCTTTTTAGGCTCCTTGGACCTGATTAACCTAGTGGACTATTCTAACTTCAGAGCCTACCACATAGTAGCATTCACAGTATTATTTGCTAAATGAATGAATTTAAATGTCCCATTTGATATCGGGCCCTTACAGAACAATCCTGATACTTGTTAATACAGAGAATAATGTTCAACAAATATTCGGAGCTCATTAAATAGTTCCTGAAATGAATTACTTGAACTCGTACATAAAAAATGTAATTCTTCTAAGCCTCTGGATTCCCAAATAAGACATAGTTTATTTATAAAATTAAAAGCATGAAACCATTATAGATATATTATCATCTCTTTGGGCTTCAAGATGTTACATGGTATCTGAACTCAGCATCACCTTTGGAATATCATCCCTGGCCACTCCCTACCCCCAGCCCATCCCTTCATCATATCATATGTATAATGGGATCATTAAGCACACAGCGCCTGGAGTCAGACAGCCTTAGTTCATATACTAATTCTGCTCCTTAAGCGACAATTTCATGTGATGAAATGCATAATTCCTCTTCTGT
This sequence comes from Hystrix cristata, assembly GCA_004026905.1. NCBI lineage: Eukaryota > Metazoa > Chordata > Mammalia > Rodentia > Hystricidae > Hystrix > Hystrix cristata. Next base: position 96,670 of record PVJO010004609.1, read on the forward strand.
GTAAGTTTATCCAGTGATGATGTGTATACCTAGTACATCCAACTGCTATACAAATGTCAAGAGAGTTAATACAGGTAAAGCACAGAATAATACATGCCACACAAAACAGTCTACATTCATTCACCATAAATTCTGAAAACATCCTGAACAGTTTTCCTATAGATATACAAGCAATTATTAGGCCATTCCAACATTTAGATTATAAACTCCATGGGTATTATTAAAGGCTTCTTCCTCCTTTTTTTCCTCTCAGCACCTTGTTCTATGTCAGAAATATTGCCTTATTAATTTAGCACAACAAATATTCATCGATATCCTATATGCTGGCTACTATTCTAGATGCTGAGGAGACAAACAAATTGGTGCAAAAAATACTTCTTTGTGAAGTTCAAAATAAATGCAGTAGATATAAAGTAAATAGACCAAAATAATGAGTTGGAACAAGTTTAAAAGAAAACTGCTGTTTTACTCAGTTTGGACTACTGTTCTATGATACCATAGATTGGGTAACGTAACCAACAAAAGTTTATTTCTTCCAGTTCTGAAGTCTTGGAAGTCCAAAATCAAGACACGATCACGGTTGAATTCAGGTGAGAATCTGTTCCCAGTTTGCAAATGACTGTCTTCTTGCCCTACCATTAAACGGCAGAGAGGAAGCAATTGCTGTATGTCTCTCTTCTCATAAGTGTGCCAATTCCTTTCATGAGGACTCCACCCTCAGAACCTAATTACTTCTCAAAGGACCCACATCCCAATGCTATAACATTAGGGATCAGACAACAGCTAACAAATTTGAGGACACAAGTATTCCATCTCTATAGTAAGTCTCTATAAAATGGAAATTAACACAAAAATAAACACGGTACCCCTGGAGGGACAGTGCGTTTGTAGTGATGCCAATGGGATGGTGGACATGAAGGGTTAGGGGATTAGGGGAATGAGATAGGACAAGGATAGCTGGATATAATGTTACAGAGATCACAGCTGGATGAAATCATCAAGGATTAGCAGAAGGAGTAGTGATCAGAGAGGTTTCTTAGATTTTTTTATTTTCGTGAGATGAGCCCTTTGGAGATGAAGTGCTTCTCCAGAAGGAATTCACATAAATGACACTCCAGATTTCAGAAACAGCGTGACCCATTTCAAAAACCAATTTTTATCATAAAGCTACCAATAATAATAATAATGTACTATAATTTCGTAAGATTTTGCTAGGAGCAAATGTTACTAAATGTATGTTTGTGTTTTTGCTTTTTAAAATACTGGAATATAGCTTATATTTATTCATTCAATCACCATTTTCTTATTTAGTGTAATTGATATTTGAGTCTGTCCTTCCAACATATTCACAGATGAAAATCACTTTGGACACTGCCAGTTATATACATCTTAATGATCACACATTGCTTTTCACAACTCTTCTTCGATCATAATTTCTTTAACACTTCTAAGATTGAGTGCATAATTTTAAGGCTTATAGAAGAATGAGTGCCTTTTCTCTTTCCTATTTGTTAGAACATGTACTCACATTTACTTTAGCTCAGTTATTTAACTGCAGAAGTTAAATGGCTTCTCTTGAAATTCAAGTATAAGTTATGGACAGATTGCTATTGGCTGCCTGAATGGCAATCTATCACAGTATATGAATTGATCATATACAACTTTCCAAGCTGTGAAAATTCTGACATTTTTAAGAAAGTACTTCATGAAGGAAAGGAAAAAGAAAAGAAAGGGAAAAAGGGGGAAAATGTAAATAAAGCTACTGTAAATAGGGAAGGGAGGGGGAGTGGAAGGGAGGGGTGGGAAAGAAGGGAGGAACAAAGATATATCATGTACAGGTACAAATTAACTAGGATAAATGTGATCACTATGTATACAATGTACTGATATATGTTCTTGGTAAACTAAAAAAAAAAAAAAAAGTACTTCATTTAATTCCATGGCTTGCTTTGCATGTGATAAAACATTACTTACAAAACATTGTTTTGTTACAATGCTGTTTAATTTTTCTGAAGAGTTTGATTCAATAATAAGATATTCAATTTTAAGGTACAATTCAACTGGATACAGTTAAACAGCAATCAAAATGTGATTGGGAGTGGGAAATCATACACTAATTCTAACAGGAAACATTGAATATAAAGCATTATTAACTATAGTAGTGGTTTGATTATAAATCTAAGGAGAAAAAAACCCTAAAGAATACTCCAGGGCTAAGAGAACAAGAAGGAAAGCAGAATTAGGGGTCAGGAGGGTCTTCAGCCTTGTAATACAAATCTCACAGAAAGTGTGGTTGTCGTTTATGGAATGGCAAAGAACTGCCCCAGTCAGAATTGGTTCAAACACTAGGAAAGTACGAAACCTCTTCCATAGATGCAGGCCATCGTGAAGACAGAGGCCTTCAGAAGCCTGTTTACCAGCAGGGTGCTGCAAGTCCTGGTGTGCGTGCTGGCTATTTTGAGAAACTGCAGAGAGGGGATTGGCAGGCCTGGGCATGGGCTGCATTCTAGCTGAAGGACAGCATGCTCCAGAAAAGAGCATCTTTTGTTTGATGTAAGAAATCAAAATACAACTCTAAGAAGTAACATGTAACGTGAGAGTTACCAATATTCATCTTTATTACCATGTTCATTTTTCTTGATGAGCAACCACCAAAGCACATTTACACTTACAGTGACTGCAGTAAGCTTCCTGGCATTCAACAAGAGAAGAGATGGTGAACTACAATAAAAATAGCAGGGCAGCATGCTCACTCTGACTGAGTGCCTCTGGGCTTCTCATTGCACATCTGCACATGTCTTTTGTATAGTCACCATTACCCAGAATCATTGTAGAATTATTGTTCAAAACCACAATACTCTGGCACAAATATTATCCTATTACTTGTCGTATCATTATTGAGATCTGGAATATGGTTCTTTTCAAAAGGCGAAGAAATGCAAACCTGGGAAAGGAAGCTCCCCGGCAACACCTCGCACAGGAGAGTGGGTACACATTGCAAATACTGTCATCATTCCCATTCCTCTGCCCTTCAAGTCACTTATATTTTGCATTCTTGGCATCAAAGTATTCCAAGGATTTATTGCTTAGTAAAACAATACCTTTGTTGTGTAATTGTGAAATTGGCCTGGGCACACCCAGACATAAATTCCTTAAATAACAAAGTGCTCAAACACTTTGAGCAGGAAAAGAACCCAGGACCTACTCAAGGATAGTTTGAAACCAGCTTTGCAAGAATGGACATGAGCAGAAGCCAGATAGCTCAGCTGATGATCTTCCAAAGTTGTATGTTTAAAACCCTCCTCATCAAGATAGCTCCCCCAAATAAGCACGTGAAGAGGCATGATGACCTGTACACTCACAGAGAAGAAGTCTAAACATTTCCCTTCTCTTCACACATTCAACAAGCAGCTACTCCCTCGCTCTTTGTATGAATTACCCTGTACTAATGTGACAAAGCAGCAGATCTGAATCTATGCCTCCTTGCCTCCTTGCCCATTATTAACTACACAATGAAGTTCCCTTTTTGGTTTGCTATTATTGAAAACCTGTGCCAATCTGCTGGCAGCGAGCCCTTGCTCAATATCAATCGTAACAAGCATTTAATATAGTGAATTTTACTGCCATTAATGTTCTTCCTATGTCCTTTACTTTTGTTCTTCCATTTTTGCATTTCTTTTCATTGGTTTTTGGAGGTAGGCTCATACTTGTAGTTCAGACTGGCCTTGAACTCACTATGCAGCCCAGGCTGGACTTGAACTCATGGTGATCCTCCTGCCTCAGCCTCTAGAATGCTGGGATTACAGGAGTGTGCCACCATGCCTGGCCTTATTTTTTCCATTTTTAAGCTGATTTCTTTAACTTTTTCCATTGTAATTTAAACCCCTGAATGAATATGAATATACTAAACATATATATATGTTATATATATATATATTTTTTTTTTTTTGGTGCTGGGAATCGAACTCAGGGCCTTGTGCTGAAAAGGCAAGCACTCTAACCACTGAGCTAAATTCCCAGCCATTAAACATATTTAAATATATGAACATTTATATTTATGACTATATTTCAGTAACACAACAATAATAATAATACAATAATAATTGCTGGTGAATATATAATAGTAAATATTTAGTAAGCATATTTCTAAACATGTTACATACTACTTTAAGTAACCTTCACAAAACCCCATTCCAGCAGGTAGTATTATTATCTGTATTTAACGCATAAAGAGATTGATGCACACAGATGTTAAGTAATTAGCCCAAGCAGCCTCTATGTTGATCCAGGTAGGATTTGTGTTTGTGTAACTTGGGCTAGAAAATTACTGCTCTTAATTACAGAATTGGCCTCTTCAAGAGTCTAATAAATAAAACAGCAGTGACATTATAACAAAGTCTAGTCATAAGTTTCTATTCTATAGCAAAGATTCTGATTATTGAGTGGTTGGCTTTTCCTAAAACATATGTCTATAATTATAATTTGGGATAGTGCTTATCTAGAAGTTTAAATAAAACCAGACCTCAGGTCACAATTTATTTATTTGCACATATTAAGCTTTCCTTCTTATCTCTAATTTAGGATAGGGTTTAAGCTTAAAACATCAGGTGTCCCTTGGTCTGATTGGTTATTTAATGTTTAATTGTATTTTATAAAGGCAGGAAATTTATAGAATTTGAAAATAGATTTCTACATTAAATTGTTAGATTAAAGCATCAATTAATATTGTTCAATTATTTCATTTGATATGAGTTAAAATACAACATCTGGTTACGTGAATGTGCTGTAAGATGATTGGCATGTGTTTGTGCATGTATTGGTAAAAGAAAAAATTAAAAATAAAAAAATCAATTTAGTTCATACATGCACAAAAAGCAACTGGAAGATTAGAATAATTAAATAGAAAGGAATGCAATCTTTCAGGCAGTAATATTCTTTACCAGGTTAGGTTGGAGTTGGGCACAAAGCATGGAAATGTGTGGGACAGTGGAGCTCTTCAGATGATACATACCATTTTATTCAATAATTTGTGAGTTTATCAAATTGAATGGTATTTTGTCACTGGGAACAACCTATGCTGAGTAAATGAGGTGCAATGTATCAATTGTTACATGAACAACTCATAGAGGACTCTGCACTACTGGAACTAAACCTAATACTTTTCCTATTATGAGAAACAATGTCTTTAATAGCCTCACATTGCTTCCTTTAGATTAATCACTAAGCCACTCTCGTCTAAAAAATACATAGGCCATAGAGTGGACAGATGTTACTGAATAGCTCACCATTTCCCTTTATAAATGAATAAATTGTAGGCTTTTATTGGTTTAGTTTTCATCTGTTTGAGAACACTTCCCCCTTCTTTTTGGTTGGTTTGTTTGTTTTAAAGACCAGCACCGCAGGGAAAGCAGCAACGCACAACTTTTCTGAAGTCTTTTGTGTGTGTGCATCTTGGCTGAAGAATTAATCCCAGACCTGCCTGTTTACATGACAATGTTGATATCTGATTCTGTCACTCAAAAGAAAATAGGAAACTTTCTCTTGACATCAATAATTCTAGTTTTCCTGGCTTGGGTAAGATACAGTCCTTATTCTGAATTCTATTCTTTCCTTGGAAGAATGGTTACCTTTGATGATTTAAAATTCATATATTATTAACAGATCTTTGATTATTTATTTGAAAAGCCTCCAAAGCCAAGTGGTATTAAAGCAAAAGATTCTGAGTCTGGTCTTCTAATTAATCTTTCAAATTTCAAACTATTTTGCCTGTTACTCATATTTTGTGTTTCTATTTCTATTTCATTTCTTGTTAATCCTGTTCCTAATCATCTTCATCTGTGCTATTTTAAACCCTTTTATTTTAAAAGAAAGGTATATTTAACATAATAGTATCATAAGTACTGTTGGAGAGAATAAAACGTTCAAATAAACAACTATATTGTACATTACAATAACTCTGATTAAATACTTCATGGGTCACTTTTAAAACTACAAAATTAGGTTCAAAAACTCCTCAGTGTCCTTGTCACAATACATAAGGACAACTTACAAACCTGAAGCTACACTAAGAAATACTTTACAGAATGTACATCTAAAGAAATTGCTAGGAGAAATAAGCCTGTACTTGAAATGTACATACCTAGATTTGCTTCTTGGTTCTTTGTAAAACTCATTCCTTTTCTCTGGCCTACTCCTAGGCCCCAGACAGCTTTGTGGGAAGCAATGTAGATGGACTTTTTAAGGTGTAAAATGTTACATAAGGAAAAAAAAAAGTTTTAAAAATATCCAGAGTGCAAATTCATGGTTATATTGAACTTATAAAGAAGTTGATGGGAGATTCATTAATCAACTTTCATTTCCTTATTATTTTCCTTTTACCCTTTGCAGAATTTTACTAATTTAGTATAATTATCAGCTTCTTTTCAGATTGTGATTTCCTTCCCTTCGGATACCAAGTGCTATTTAGTAATAGATAAGTAAGTAATCAGTTTTTGCAGAATGATTGAAAATTTTTATTTGTTCAAGCAGAACTGGTCTATATTTCCCTCAGTTCGCTTTATGCTCTTCAAGAAAGTACCTGAAATCTCAGAGTATCTTATTTAGTGTTATCGAAACTCATTAACATTGTGTACTACTTTCATTAGAAAAATGAACGTAAGGACTTAATTTGAGGGGATAGTTCAGACTGAAATGATGGTTTAGCATTTGGTACAGGCAGGATAGTTAAGAGAAAAACTTCAACTAAATTAACCTTCATGGAGTTTATTTGACAAAGGTCAATTCCTCAGGGATTGCATCTTCACAGCTTGAGAAGTGGCTGCTTTAGACTGAACATAGAACAATAAAGCAATTATTTGATTGGTTGCAACTCTTTGGGTCTGCCTTATTTGGGTGTGATCTAATGAAAAGTCCCTAACTAGATTTAGTTAGCAGTTTCTGATTGGTTAAGTTTGAAATTTGTTTTACTGGTTTCATTGAGCTTTTGTCTGTTTACTTAGGAACCCAAGATGCTGGGGCCATTTCAGCCTTAAGGGTCTCTTAATTAAAGTTTTCAACAATATACAATAGAAGTTTGTTAAATGAACACTCAATGATTGCTAATTTTAAAAAGCTGTTGACAGTTGCTCTTCACACTTCTTACTCCAGCCTTTCTGCATACTCACTCACCCTGTGGGGGTGCAGGGGGTCTGCATAGTATCTGTCCTAAAGACTTGTTTCTGTAAATGGAGCAAGGAGAAGCTCAGTCTAGGAGACAGAGTTCTGGCTCAGCAGCAGCACCCCTTCTTCTCTATGAGCTCGGGTTTGCTCATGTATTCTGGCCTTTCAGTTCACTACATTTGGCAAGCTCACCTGGCCCAGATATCCTGGTCCCCTGGCGTTCAGGCTTCTTGCCTGTGCTCCTGAGCCCTGTGCAAAGGGCATAGGCTGCTGGTTGACCTCTGTCTACCATCTGACCGGCCATAGTTTGTCTCCAGACCTAACCATCCTCAAAAATTGTCATCCAGAAATGCATATTTCTGACCTGGAAACACTGACACTGAGCCACACTGATGGGTTCCCTCTCCTGCCTGCCAGCACTCTCTTTCAAGGTCTCCTAGGCGGTGATGAGGTCTGTTTTTCTAGCCTGGCTTTAGTGGGAGCATGAGTGAGAGCTCATGAGGAAATTGCTATGAGATGTGCCTCCTATCACAGCTAATGCAAGCAGCTTCACACAGCCACACGGATGGCTCACAGAACAAGGGTAATAAGGAAGGTTAAAGAACAGAGATTATTTAGCCTAGAAATATGACATCTGAGGGACAATTTAATTATGGGCTCCAATTATGCTGATTGTTCTGTTAGCATCTTAGTGCCGAAAATTGCAAGCAGCTGTTTTTAATCTCTCCCGAAGACGAAAATCATGTCTATGAGCATTCGTGAAGCACAGGAGACCGGGGCTGGGCACAGAGAAGCATTTCCTGATGGGGTTTCCACATCGCAGTCTCGATGCAAACAGAAAATATGGAACAGAATTAATCTGATCTCGTATCATAGATTTCCTTTGGGAGAACTAGAATAGTAAGCTCCGAATGACTTGGATTTTCAACAGGCTCATAGCAATAATGTTCAAGGTCATCTGCCTTTCAGGTGATGAGAATAAAGATGGATGCTGACACACACATTCTGAACTTTCACCACAGCTTGCTCAATTTCTTCATCATCGCAGCATACCTCCCTTATTGCACTCTTTTACTTTTCTGCTTCTAGTCCTTGACTTTGTGCTTCAGATATAAAAACCGTCTTTGGCAAGTAACTGTTCCGAGCATCACTTGACATGGGGCTTATTATATTATTGTGTATTGTATCACAAAGTAATAATTTTAAAGGAAAGCATGGTGCTATTACTTTTTATCTTTCACTCACTCATTTCAAAAATATTCTCAAAATACTTTTGGTGCCTGACACTCACTACAAGTGCTAATTTAAAAAGTGTATCAATTGGTGGTAACATTCTTTAATTAAAGTACCATAATTAAAATATTTATTATCATTACGTTTTACCCTATACAAAATGATAAGCATTTATTTGGAGCTTAGTGCTATAGGAGAAAAAAATCTATTTATCTTCTATATCTACAGATAGAAGACATCTATATATCTATATATAGATATACATATATCTATGTAAATACAGAAATCTATGTATCTTAGGTTCTTTGACTGGAGCCCTGTACATTAGTGACAAAAGACAAATCAACAAAAAAGTATAACTTTATTTAACTTACTGTTTTATGAGACTCAGAAACTTTCAAAAGACCCCAACTATAGAAAAACCTGAGCCTGAGTGATTTCTTACTAAGTTTGATGAAGAGTAGAGAGTTATGAAACACTGCTGGGGATCAGGGAGGGGAAACTCTAAGCAGAGACCTGGGGGAAGCTTAGTGCCAATTCCCTGTCCTGCCTCTGCCTTCTGAGATGAGGATGTTCCCTGCCTCTGGTATAGGGAGAGCAGCTTCAACAGAGGGTTGGTCCTAAGACCTGCTTTGTGGGAGGAAGGGAAAGTTAGAAAGTCCTGCCAATTGTTCCCCAAATTCCCCTGCTTAAACCCTTCACTATACCAAGGTACCCTGCATCGGGGTAGAGTGTTCTCAAATCTGTCAGCTGCTAGTTTAATAGATGCGCAGTCTCTAAAGTAGAACTTTCTGTGGGCCTTGTTTTTCTGCTCTTATTTCAAGGTTTTTCCTCATTTTGGGTGAATTCAGAAAAGCTGCTTTTTTGTGAGTTCGTGGCAATCTCCTGCCTCTCACCTATATCATCTCAGAATTAGACTGGATATGGGATCATTTTCTTCCTCAGAATTACCCATTAAGATTGCACAAAGACAATGTTCAGAAATCAGGAAAACTTATTTCCTAAGTAACCTAAAAGAACATCAGCCAGGACAGAGACTGCGCTGTTAGGCTAAAGCGCTTCCTGGGCTCTCGGGACAAGTAATGCCCCTCCCACTAAGAAAGTGAGAGTGCTGAGTAGCTCACTACCACACAAAGAGGCTCCTTCCTTGGCCTCCCCTCCTCAGCAGTCCTGCTTTATATTTTACAGAATTTTGATTAAATCTATTACCAGAAAGCTTTCTCTGTTCTGATCTTTTCCAGTTCTAACTTATACACATTTATGGATAAAAGGATCATGCTGTGGCCTGGATACGTCCCCCCAAATTCATATGTGGAAACTTAGTGGCCAACATAGTGATACTAAAAGGAGGGGCCTTTAGGAAGTGACAGAAGCATGAGGATGGAGCCCTCATGAGTAGGACACATGACTTTATAACGGAAATTAAGGAAGTGCCCTGGTTATTTGTGTGTGTTTTCCCCTTCTGTGATCTTCTCACAGTGTTTATCTCATCAAGAGGATACATTTTAGAAGCAGAGATTGATCCCCCACCAGATACTGAACATAACTGTCCAAGCCCTGGACCCTTGTCCTAAGGCTTAATACTTAGAGACAGAGATAAGAAAAGCAAAGACCCCTGAGCCTGCCGTGGAAAAACCAATATCCCAACCCAAGATGCATGCACCAGGCCTCCTGCATAGCCCATAGTAAGCTCTCTTCACCTGGAGCTCACTGTAGGGTCATGCACACATGCTGCATCTCACACGTCTGATTACAACAGAGTGAACTATGGGAAAGGACATGCGCAGCTGACACAGCTGACCTGACTCGGCTCCTGGCCAATCACTTTGCCCATCCACTTCTGAAGCACCGAATGGGAGCTGCCCTCGATCCAATGCCACATTTTAAAATTCCTAAAACCAGTGCTCTCAGTACTTCTGCCCTTTTTCCTTTCGCCAGCACAATCTTGCTCATTCTGGGCATAATGTTGCCTTACTAAGCTTTGCTAGCTGTTTATTTCCTTACTATTGCATGCCACATCCAATTCTTTGTTGCACATAAGAACCTAGGAACCCATAACCCATGAGAACAACGACATGGTGATCTTGGACTTCCCAGCCTCTAGAATCATGAAAATAAATTTCCTTTGTTCATAAATTACTCAGTCTGAGGAATTTTTATGGCAACATAAATAGACTAAGACAAAAGGATGTCTTTGTTCAAACAATCCACAACTGGATAGAAAGGGGATTATCTGATACTGTACATCCACCTTACGTGTGCCAGACTAGGTTACAAGTATGATTCGCTGGAGTTTGGGATGGAGCCTCTCTGCTTACACGTGAAAACACTGACTCCCTCCTCAGAGTGACTTATTCTGGGTCAGTTGTCCTTTTGTTATTTTGCTCTCTCTTCTGTAAAACACCTCTTCTGAGGCTTAACCTCAGGCATTCACTGCTAAAGACTTAGCCTGAGACTATGGAATGGTTCCAAATATTTAGAATTTTTAGTCTTAAGGCAATATCCAACATATTTCAAAATTCATTGAGGTGAACTGTCTTCAAGGTCTTTCACAGCACTGATGACCTCTTAAACCAACAATTGCAGCTGAATTCTCAAACTTTAGCAGGTTCTAACGCTTAACTAGATTTCTAAGTGATGCTAGTGCACACTAG